>CM053793.1:6043736-6108736 GCA_028749045.1 Cupressus sempervirens | reverse complement strand
AGATCCACCAATGAGAAAATAGAAAAATAATTAAATGGAGAAGAAAGTGGAAAGAGGAAAAAAATAACTCCCACATTAAGTGTAGAGAAAACAAAAAATAGATTTATTTAATTTTTTATTTGTTTTATTTCTTTTTTCATCAAAAAGAGATATTTAAGTGGGATTTTTATTTAATTAAAAGGGAGCAAGTTCTTTTAATTAAATAGGAAATATTTAATTAAATTAAAAGGGGGATTTTTCTCTTAATTAATTAAATGTGGATGAATTATTTAATTAAAAGAGAGGTTTTCTTTTAATTAAATGGGGACTTATTTTATTTAATTAAGAGGGAGATTTTCTTTTAATTAAATAAGACTTAGGATAAAATGATCATCCTTAAAAATAAAAAAAATTGAATTTGATTAGGGAAATTGATTTAATAAAATATTGCAAACCATTGATTCAAGAAATCTGATAAATTAAATAATGGGGGCCCATAGTCTAGGCGACCATTTTAGGGTGCATAAAATTTTGACTATTTTTCACTTAGAATACATAATTATTTATTTATTAATCTCCTCTATGTGTATCTTGATTTATATCTCCTTTTGTGAACATTATGATTTTTAAGGTTATAAGCTACAATCTATGAGATTTTCCAATAAATAAGTTCTTGAGCTTGATTTTTCTGTGTAAAACCCTAATGGGACAAAGAGTTCCAGTTCTATTAATGAAATATTTGATGAGAGCCCTTATGATAACACTAGAAAGTTATGTAAAAACATAACCTAACACTCTTTGAATAAGATATAATAATGATACAAGAAACCAAGCTTAACAAAGAAGAAGGGGAAAAACTAAGAAAAAGACTAGGTAGATGGAATGTAGAAATGAAGGAATCAGAAGGAGCATTAGGTGTGTGGGAATTTACAAGTGGATAGAATAATTTTGAGAGTGGGGGGGGATGAATCAAAAGTACCAAAATTTTAACCCATAATTTTTTTAACTGAAATCAATACATGCATGAACATTTCTAATTAACATGAAAATAAAGGCATGCATGGAAATAGACAACACAATATTTGATCACCTAGATACCCTCCAAAATGAGAAGGTAAAACTAGGGTGGGGATGACACCCACAACTTATCACTACAACAATATGTAACTTTTCAAGATTAAAAAGTTTGACCATCATCAATGGTTTGCCGTGTGAGAAGCCTGCCCTATTAAAGGCTCCAACACCTATTAATGGTGTATCTGTCTAAAGGATTTTACAAAACCTCAATTTTGGAATGTCACCCTATTAAAGGATTTAAAAAATGGCTATTAAACCAACCTATCTTCATAGGATTTTCATTCTCCTAATACAATGGCTAGAAAATATAGTAGAATGTGTTGACCTGATAACTTACAATCTTCAATTGCTAATTTCATATCAATGTTTAGTCCATTATGATATGATCCTCTTTGATCTAATATGATTTTTTATTAAGTGTTGATACTCTATTCTATTAACTGATACTGCAATGCTATCCTTCTTTTAAGTCATTTCACCCTTTTCACTTTCTTCAAACTTCACTAGTATTCTATCCTTGCATGCATTCTCTTCTCACATACTCTCTCATACATTTTTGGATTATGGGGTTTTGGCCTCCTTAAAAAGGTTTCATGACTTAGGTTTAGGTATGAATCTACAATTGAGATTCATCCATCTTTCCCACTCAATTCTTTCCATTTTTCTTATTGGCTGCATGTTGATTTTATAGGGAATCAAATAGATTTGATCTTATCTTTTAATCCTTCTAGAATCATCATATGTCAGCTTAGAAATGATTTACATCTTAGTTTGTGATGACACAAACTCTTATGTTGATTCTGTGTTACTCGACACTTATTGATTATTGATGCTTGACACATAGAAATTTTGTCTTGCTCAACACCTATAGTTTACTCAACACATACACTGGCTCGACATCTATTAGTCACTTGATAGTTGAAACTTGCTCGACACTGTCTACCTTCTTGACATCTGAATGACTACGCACTTGTTAAATTCTAGCTCAGTACATATTGTAACTTGACATCTACATTATACTCAGCATGAACTTAGAAAATTTCTTAAGCGTGTTGACACTCAATTCTCAAAACAAATCTAAGATCAACAATCTCCCCCTTTGACATGAGTGTCAAAAACACTTAACTATACATGATGAATCTAATCTTTTTTAGTATAATTTACATCTGTTTGACATATATACAAAACATCAAAAATTGTTCAAATTGTTGTGAAGATACCTCAAAATTTATAACTCCCCCTGAGTTGATGTGCCTTTTCTATCTCCAAAACTTCTCATGCTAGATTTGTCTCGCTAATTCCGATACTCTTTATCTCTACCTTTCCTTGTCATTCTTTCTCTATCTGCCCTGTTCTATCCACTCTATTCTAAACTCATCATTTCACACACCTTCCCTTGCAGTTATTGTATCCTTTTGGCTTTTCTATTTCTCTCCCCCAAAATCTCTCTCCCAAAAATTTTTTCTCCTCATTTTTTGATACTTATGTCAAAGGGATCTATACATTAACTGAATATAAAAGCCAAAAAATATTTATTTACCTCCATCACTATCTTGAGAGCAGCATCCCAATTGTCTAGTGCAATTTCTAGTGATTTAAGTTGGATGGCTGACTCTACTGCAAGGTGAACTAGGCCTTCTAATGTATAAAGATTGGGGTCTTTCTTTAACACATTTTCAAAATAGGCCAGTTCTTTTTGAAAAATTTCCATGTGTGGGGTTATGGAAAATTGTATTTGTATTAACTTGGCCTTAGTATTTGCCTCATATACTGTTAGCACAACTAGTTCCTTTTGAGTGTGAAGCATATTTTAAAAATGCTTCTCACTTTGAGCTAGATCCTTGGGTAGTTGCATGCTTGATATCTTTAAATTCCTCTCCAAGCTCATTATGCACTGGCTAGTTTATTATGTGAAAATTGATGGGTCACACAATTTTTAGTGCAATGAGAATATATTCTCAAGTACTGCCTTTTCCTTTTCAATCTTCTTTGCCTATTCCACCTATGATAGTGCTATTTCACTTGATATTCTTTCATTCATCTTTTTTTGAAACCTCTTTTCAAACCATTCTAACAGTTTTGCATTAGTATTAAGGTCTTCATTCTGTACTTGGTCCACTATAATGGATAGTTGTTCCATAATAGGCTTGGTTTCATTAGGTACCTACAAGCTAAATGCATCTAGAAAGATGTCTTTAATCTCAATTAATGCTTTCCTTTGTTTATACTCATTTCTATATATCTCATATTTCTTTTTCTTTTCTAGTGCCTCTTACACTTCATTTATCTGATCTATGTTCATGGTTGCATAGTCATACTTAGGAATGATTATTTCTTCATCTAGAGTAGGGTCTCCATAGTGAAGTACCCTTGCAACCTTTGTAGAGCTCGAGCCTGATGCTGAAATTTGAAGTCGTATTGCTTCAGTGCTAAGCTTCTGTGATGTTGCAGTTGGAGTCCCTGTTGTAGGTAAATTTATCAATGTATGTATTGCCTCTTGTTTCTTCTCCTTAGGAATTTCCTTGTCCTCTTCAAAATTTTCCTTATCAATTATTGTGATTTGTGGGGGTGCACCTTGTTCTTGTGCTGTAGAGACAGAGGTATCCATTTGTCATGTTTGATCCTTTACTGGCTCCACGATAGTTGTAGAGACTATAACTGTGGACTCAACCTTAGCTGATGTATCATGTGCAACTTTCTCTTAGGGTTGTCCACTTGTATTTTTTGGGATATGAGAAGGTGGTTCTTGTGGATTCACCTTATCCCTTGTGATTTCAGTTGCAACCTTTTTCAATTCTTCCATACTCACCAAGACTGGATTTGTACACAACTGTGCTTGTAGGGTAGTCTGGTGAAGGGTTCCTTTAAGATCCTCTATAGTTAGTAGATTTATGTTCTGACTAGAATTGTCAAGAACATCTTGAACAATTACTGTAACTATAGGTGTGGGAGTTACATGTGGAGGACTTGGTGGCGGCAATTGTATGTCTTGCACACTCTGTTCTATTTGCTACTATTCAATAGTTGCCATTTCAGCTTTTTGTGTCTACTTCTCCACTATAACATCTACCTTATCCTTTTCACTTTCTTCTTCCTTATCATTGTCTTCTTCATCTCCATTATTTCTTCCCTCAAATGGATCTGCCTCTCCTTCTTTCACAATTGTGAGGCCATAGATTAACTTCCACATTAGAGTGGACTTCTTCACAATATCCTCAATTTTATTTTGTAGAATATTGAATGCTCTATATTTGGGTGCAAATTTGCTCCCATGTTTCTGATTTGATTTGCTAATTTTCCCTTTAGTGAGTTCAGGCATTACTCGAGCCAATGTTGACTCTCCTATTTCTTTTTCATATTAAAGCAATAATGCCACTTATTTTCTACAATGAAATATAACTCCTTAGGCATTGAATTGTCAAGTTCAAGTGGAGTGTTCTTGAAATTTTCCATCATGGTGTAGACTGAATCTTCAACCATGTTCTATTCCTCTCTATTCAACTTATTAAAATCAATACTTTTTAAACTGACAAGTCTACATTATCCTTAATATTATAGAATATGTTTTCTAAATCAAGCTTAGTGGTGTGACTTACCACTCTGAATTGGTTGTTGTCATCAGATTCTATTCTTTCTTCATCTGATTCAAGGGGTGCAAAATATTTTCTTCTCAGCTTCTTCTTGGCTGGACCTGCCTGCTCAACAACCTTCTTCTTTTCTTGCTCCTTAGCCTCCTTTGTTGTAGCTCTTGTACTGGCCCTTGTGGTAGGCTTTGCTAGGCTAGGATTGGCTATCTTCTTGCCTTTGGGATGAGCTACAGTCTATTTTTGAGCTTTTCTCTTCTTTGGCTTAGGCTTGGTAGGTGCTTCCTTGACTTGCTCTTCCTCCTCAACACCTTCTACCTCTTCTGCATCTTCTCGCATGCCTTGAGTCAAAGAACGTGGCCCTTTCTCCTGCTCTTCTTCATCCTCATCTTCCTCTTCATCATCCTCCTCACCTTCTGCTGTGCCTTCACAAAATCTAGCCTTAAGCTTTTTCACCAATCTATCATTTTTCTTCAGGGTTGAAGTAATTCTCAATTCCATTTCAACTTTGGACTTCACAACATCAAAAGTGCCAAAAGGTTTTGCACTTTTGTCAATGTTTTTTGCAAAAAATGTTGTGATTGCTACAGATGCCTCATCAATATTGATTTCATATCCAAGTGGCCTTAGCCATCTCACCCTTGGTACTGCTACTTGGATGTATGTGAAATCAATTTCAACTAAGAGACAAATGTCATTAATATGTTGTTCAACAAGAGAGACAGGTATCTTGAGTCTCTGTTTCATTGAATTCTTAAAGTCTTTGAAGTAGCTGGTCATTATACTTTCAAAATTTGCCCCCATTTGATCTATTTAGTCATTCATGTGTACTGCTATTAGCCTATTTGTTTTACAGCTTACCTTTCCAAAAGAGGAAAATTCATTCTGAACATAGAAAAATAAACATATCAAATTGATCCAAATTTGCATTGGGCACCCTTGGACCTCCTTGTTGCTCCAAAATTTTCCATAATCTGTTGTAGTTGTAGTTCAGCTAGATCATAAGTATGACCTATCTTAACAATTTTGTATCCCACATTAGCTACAATATAAGGTACACTATTGAGTCAGCTTGACTGGTAGAATTTATGAGATATGGTGCTAACAACAAATTCTACAAGAGGATCTTTGATGGTGTCAATAGTCATCCCTCTCTTGTTCCACTTTTCCCTAGTGTTCTTCTCCATGGCTTCTTTAGAATCACTCCTTAGGGTCTTTGGCCATTCTAGGGTTGGGTACTTGATTACTCTGTGTACAATTCTTTTAGATAGTTTAATGGGTCCATCTTCCAACCATAGGCTTCCATCATGGATTCTACTTAATACAATTCTGATCCATTCAGTTCTGAATACAATAGGCAAATCTAGGGCATGGGTTAAGCCGTTCCTTTCAACAATTTGAAACTCTTCCTTCAATACCCCATCCTCACAAAGTTTTTCATATGCTTGCTGAATCTCCATGTTACCAATTGCACCTATTTTATAGTTATAACACCTTCTAACATCTTGCACCATCACAACTTTAGGTGGAATAATAGATAAAGCTCTAGTAGGGTCATTTTTGTATGCAACTTTGGGAATTGGTCTAAAATCTAGTTGTTTAATTTTATTATTGACCAATTGAACCTCAAACAACTCCTTGTCCTAGGGTTTCCTAAAGCTAGATGCCATTTTTGAAAACTAGCATTTCAAGACATAAAAATTACTTAACTTCTTAGCTCGACACTAGTGTAAATACCTTAAATTGATGAAATTATGCTAAAACTTGGTTGGAATCTTTGCAAAAGCTTCAATCTCTTCTTGGAAATTGTTTTGATGCTCTTCTTCCTCCTACTCTATGTTTGTGATCATGAAAAATGATTGAAAAATCAACCTTATACCTTTCATTTCATAGCATTTAATGCTTAGTGCATATACAACTATCCACTTGGCTCCTTATGCAATTCTATTTCACTTGACATACACTAGAGTTTTCCTAACTTAGCTTCAATAGGAATTTCCCTTCACTTGACATCCACTACTAACTCGACTTCTACTGACTTTGGCAGACAACTTGGCATATACTAGGATTTTACTCAGCATCTAAAGGAAACTTTCCTTACTCGACAAAAATGTGAAAATATTGAAGATTTAACTTTGCATCTTTATTCATGTTGATCTATCCTTTTTAGTACTAGTTTAGTCTTGGAACTAATGTATGATATAACATTTAAATATTAGTCCCTTATACCTTCTTTTTCTTAGTTGGATGAAATGTGACCACTTGACCTTTTAGGTGGAGTGCTCCCTCCATTGGATGTGTTGCTTCCATCTTTTCTTTTCCATGTTCTATTCATTTCTCCTCTGATGTGTTCAATATCAACTTTTCCTTTTCCTTTGTTGAACTTAGAGTTGGGTGCTTTTGACCTAGTTGGGCAATACTTGCTAATGTGTCCAATCTTTAGGCAGCTAAAACAAGTGATTTGACTCAAGAACCTATTGTAATTGCCACTAAAGTGTGTTCTTATGCAGGTCTCAGGAATGTGTCCATATTCTTGATAGTAGTGACAACTCTGCCTAGAGTTGTAGTCCCAATTGTAGTGATGTACATGACTGTTTGTCTTTACTAGTTGGTTTGGTGTCCATATAGGCTTAGATGTACATTAAAAGGCTCTATTTCCATACTTCTTGCAATTGTAGCAGTGACCTTCAAATCTTGGTGTCTTGATGGTTTTAGTCCTATAATCATATGCCTGATGACCTTTCTTATTGAACTTGTGACAGTGTCCCATGTTTTTAGGTTTGTCATGCTGATTGGCATTCTTGCTTCTGTATACATTAGAGGTATGTCCCTTTTTACCACAAAAATGACAAGTAGGTTTTGTGTTCTTACCTTTTTCACTTCTTTCTTCTGTAGTTTTTGACAACTCTACTTTTTTAGTGCTGGTGTATCTAAGTCCTTAAGTGTCATTACTGGTCCTGGTGATTTTAGTAGCTATTCAAAGTATTTGATAGCTTCATTAGGTTTGTTGAAACTCTCTAAAATTTTCTTGTCTCTTCTCAAGTCATTTTGTAGTTTTTCATTTTGCATCTTTAGTGTGGAGATCTCAATGTCCTTGACATTTAGCTCATGGTGGGCATTCATCATTTGGCTTAGGATGTCTAGCTACATATGGGAAACTCTTGCAAGCTCAATTGACTTTTTCTCTAGCATGTTGGCAAGGTTTCTCTTGTCATCTTCTATCATAGCTTTATCTTCAATAGCTCACTTCTTCTATTCAATCACTTCGTAAAGCATCATGGCTTGTGATTTTTGTTCAATGTTTAGAATTCTGATCTCTTCTTTTTGAGCTCTATTCTTCTCCATTAGGTTTGCAATTTCTACATCAAAATATTTAGAATCTCTATTGACAAATAATTTTGTAGTGTCAATCTCCTTATACTATGTATCATTTTCAGCTATGGCGATTTCTTTTCTTCTCTTTAGGGATTTCCTCAATTCTTCTCTAGCTTCTTCTAGAGAATGTAGAATGAGATATATTTCAATCTCTTGATTATCTATAGTCTTCCCAAATTTCTTTACCTCCATTGCTGGATCTTTTCTTCACGTTGTAAGGCTTCTCCTTGTAAGAACTTAGCTCTGATACCAATTTTTAGAATTTACAAGTGGGAAGAATACTTCTTGTGGGGGGGGCGGGGGGGGGTGAGGGGGGTGAATTAGAAGTACCAAACTTTAACCCATAAAACTTTTAACTGAAATCAATACATGCATGAAACATTTTTAATTAACATGAAAGTAAAGGCATGCATGAAAATAAGAAACACAATATTTGATCACCCATAAACCCTCCAAAATGAGAAGGTAAAACTAGGGTGGGGATGACACCCACAACTTATCACTGCAACAATATGTAACTTGTTGAGGTTACAAAGTTTGACCATCATCAATGGTCTACCCTGTGAGAGGCCTACCTTGTTCAAGGCTCCAACGCCTTGTTACTGCTCTACTTGTCTAAAGGATTTTACAAACATTCACTTGGAATGTCACCTTGTTAAAGGATTTACAAAATGCCTATTAAACCAACCTATCTTCATAGGATTTTCATTCTCCTAATATAATGGCTAGAAAACATAATAGAATGTGTTGACTTGATAACTTACAATCTTCAATTGTTGATATCATATCGATGTTTAGTCTATTATGATATGATCCTCTTTGACTTGATATGATTCTATACAAAGTGCTAATACTCTATTCTGTTAACTGATACTACAATGTTGTTCTTCTTCTAAGTCATTTCACCCCTTTCACTTTCTTCAAACTTTGCTAGTATTCTATCCTTGCACGCATTCTCTTCTCTCATACTCTCTCATACATTTTTGGATTATGGGGTTTAAACCACCTTAAAAAGGTTTCATGACTTAGGGTTAGGTATGAATCCATGATTGAGATTCATCCATCTTTCCCACTCAATTTTTCCATTTTTTTATTGGTTGCATGCTGATTTTATAGGGAATCAAATAGATTTGATCTTATCTTTTAATCCTCTGAGATTCATCATATGTCAGCTTAGAAATAATTTGCATCTTAGTTTGTGAGGGCACAAACTCTTATGTTGATTCTGTGTTGGTTGACACTTACTGATTATTGATGCTTGACACATAGAAATTCTATCTTTCTTGGCACCTATAGTTTACTCGGCACATACACTAGCTTAGCATCTATTAGTCACTTGACAGTTGAAACTTGGTCAACACTATCTATCAACTTGGCATCTGAATGACTAGGCACTTGTTGAATTTATCGCTTGGCACATATTGTAATTCAGCATGTATATTATACTCTGCTTCAACCTAGAAAATTTCTTAAGTGTGTTAACAGTCAATTGTCAAAACCAATTTGAGATCAACAAGGTGCAATGGGAATCATTTGGAATACTAGGACAGAAAACATTAAAAATATAGTATCAAAAAACAACTGGATGGGGAGTATGGTTTCAAGTATTAAGCATAATCTCTAATTCATTCTAATTAATGTTTATGGCCCAATACAAACTTTAGACAAATGAAAAGTTTGGAATGATATATTTGCCTTTATGGAACTATATCCTACAACAAACATGATCATAGGTGGTGACTTTAATGCCATACTTGACCTCAAAGAAAAATTTGGAGGTTCTGAGATTTTAACAAGAAATATACTAGAATTTAGAAAATGGGTCAGAGTTAATAAATTGATAGAAATACCAACCAGTAATAGAGTATTTACAGGGAATAATAAAGAAAAGACTTCAATTATATTGTAGAAAAATTGGATAGATTCTTTTTCAAAGGAGAACTAACAGAAGTGGATTTCACAATCACCGCCTCAATTCAACATATTACAGGATCAGATCATTATCTTGTTAAAATTGAATTAAAAAAACCTATAAAACCTAATAGGAATCCTTTAAAATGTGAAAAGATGTGGTTCTTAGATAAAACATTCATGGAGAATATTAAACAATGGTGGGGTGAAGGGAATTTTATAGGATCAAAGATGTATTATTTTGTATCAAAACTTAAAATGCTCAAAGAAAACATACAAAAAGAGAATAAAACACATTCCAATAATATATTCTAGGAAAAATTGAATAATGAAGAAGATCTTAAAAAGTTAAACAATGAAATCATTAAAAATGGCATGGACAATGAAAAATACATTAAAGAAAAAGAACTACTAATCATATAAGAAGATATTTTAGCAAAAGAAGAAGTCTTTTGGAGACAAAAGTCAAGGGAAAAATGATTAGCAAAAGGAGACAGAAACACAAAATTCTTTCACAATCTTACAATACACAATAGAGCTTTTAAAACTATTACTCAAATTAAAGATAATAATGGTAGTACTATTGATAATCCAGCAGAAATTGCTCAAACTTTCGTTACATATTATGAGAATCTATTAAACAATTATGACTCATCTAATTTAACTAAACAAAAAATTATGCTAAATAATACACCTAAAATTATCACAGAATTTGACAACAAGGAGCTCAATAAACTTTTTACAAAAGAAGAAATCAAATTAGCTCATTCTAAGCTTTAGCCTAGATAAATCTCTAGGGCCTGATAGTTTCCAAGCTTTGTTCTTTCAAAAATGTTGGAAAATCTTAGCGCAAAAATTATGGAAAGTAATAGAAGCAACTAGAAATGGGGGATCAATCTTAACTGAAATTAATCATACCTTTCTAGCATTAATACCAAAAAGAGCTATAGTAAAGTCACCAATAGATTTTTTCCCCATAGCATTATGTAATACAACATATAAAATTTATTCTAAAGCAATAGCAAATAGGATTAAAACTTTGCTTCCAAAAATTATCGAAGAAGAACAAATTGGGTTTGTATCTAGTAGATCAATTCTCGATGGAATATCCATCATTTAGGAAACTATACATTCAACAGTTAAAAAAAAAGAAGCCTGTATGTTTATGAAGTTAAATAAAGAAAAAGCATATGAGTATGTGCAAGATCATGGTGTACCAAAAAGTGGCGATCTGAAAAATATGTAGTTCTGAAATGGCTCAAAGAATTTTAAAATCTATTCCAACTTTTTTTCGACCCATCCTAATCCTAAATGAAAATAATTAATACCTTTATAATTCCTACTATATCTTTCGATACCAACCTTATATGGTCATCTTTAAAACATCCTAAACATGTTTTTTTGGCATGTTCTTATGTGTTTTTTACTTCAAGCATGTAGCTGACGACTTTTTTAAAACCAAAATTTGATGTAATGAAAAGGGTTCTTAAGAATTTTCTTAGTTTTTCATAAATGTAATTTTTGTCAAATTACAAGTTCAGTAAATAATTATTACTTATTTTCTAATGGAGTTAGCTACAAAGTGCTGATTGGCATACTGGTTGAAAAATAGCTATAACTTTCAAACCGTATAAGATTTGTCAAATCCAAAAGATGCATCACATTCTATGCTTTGACTAGTATAAGAAAAAATTAATTTTGATTTTTTTTGAACTAGTTAAGGTGGTCAGACATGGGAGTTTTTTAATTCTGAAAATAGTATAGTAGAAAATTCATAATTAATTATTTATTTGGAATAAAAATTGCTAAGAATATGCATCAGATCCAGGAATTAGTCTACTTTTTATATCTAAAATTATATTTAAAAATATTATCATTTGATTATGATTAAGGTGGTCAGACATACATCTACTTTTTATTTTCGCCCTAAAATTTTTGTAGTACTGCATTAAAATCCAAACTTTTGACCAATCAAATAATTTTTCCTCCAGATAAGGCCTTGTAGTTTAGAAACTAGATTCAATTTCCTACAGATTATTTTCTTACAACTTTTTGAGATAAAGTCCAAAACCACTTTAAAATTATGTGTCAAGTAGACATAATCCTGATTTGTTGGTCTTTCACTGCCACTTAAGGCCATAGTTTGGTACACCATGATCCTGCACATACCCATATGATGTAGTAAATTGGAGGTTTTTATGTAAATTCCTAGAAAAGTTTGGATTTTCCAAACAATGGATAAATATAATTTATAACTGTATATCTACTTCAAAAATCTCACTACTTATTAATGGTACTCCTAAAGTCTTCTTTAAGATTTCAAGGGGTATTCAACAAGGAGACCCCATGTCACCTTTTTTGTTTATAATTAAGGAAGAAATATTTGGTAGAGCTATTCAAAAGGCACAAGGTGTAGGATTAATTAAAGACATTACTGTCACTAAGAATGTTCCAAACATTACCCATTAGTAGTTTGCAAATGATACCATTCTTTCCAGGAAGTAGTACAAAGGAAGAAATCAAAGCTTTTAAACAAATTATATTGTATTATTAAGCAGCATCAAGACAAAAGGTTAATGAAGAAAAATCAGAAATTTTCTTTTTAAACACACCAAGGAACATGGAAGAATATATATATATATAGGGATATACTCAGAAAAAGGAGTTAGGAGAAAAAAAGATTGGGACAATATATTAGAAAGAGTAGAAAAAAAAATAGAATCATGGAAAGGGAAATGGCAAACTAAAACTGGGAGAGGAACAAAAATTAATTTTTTTCTATTAGTTATTCCTATTTATCCTCTATCTTTCCTTCCATTATCAAATAATGTTAATAAAAAATTGGAAGGAAAATTAAAAAAAATTTCTAGAGTGGAATAGAAGAGAAAAAGAAAAAAACACTAGTAAAATGGGATAAGATATGTAGGCCAAAGAATAAAGGATGATTGGGCATAAAATATCTCAGTTGGCAGAATGAGGCATTAGGAGAAAAGCTAGTATGGTACTTATATAAAGAAAAAGATAAAAAAATGGGCAAAAATACTTTATAATTAATATCTTAATCCATTAGATCCTTCCTCTCTCTTTAGAATCATAAATCTGCTAAGAGATTTAGAAAATTGAAATTTTATGATGAAATGCAGGCCTCTAGTTAGCAAATATCTTGAGATTTAGTTAGAGGTGATGAGGCATTATTTTTGTATGATTCATGGGATGATCAAACCCTAATTATTAATTCTAGAATATCCAAAAATAGCATCAATGTCATTGCTAGTATTTGGGGACCCAAGGTTTCTGATGCCAAAAAACTTATCAAAATTCATGAGACCAAGACTTTGGTATGGAAATATTTGGATAATATCAATATTCCAAGTATAGATAAAAATATCCTGAAGGGTAGATCTGTGACTCAAAATAATCAAGAAGATAAACTCATCTGGGGAGCATCTAATGATGGAATATTCAAAGTTATGCTAGGATATGATCTTATAATTAACTCACAAAGATGGGATAATATTGCTTTAGCCTTGGATCTATGCTAGGATTCAACATGCCTACCTAAGTCTGGTATCTTGCTTTGGGGGCAACAATTCAGAATCAGATTCTTACAGCTGATAGACTCTCTAAAATGGGATTTGAAGGACCATCCAAATGCAGTCTATGCAAAAATGAATCTCAAGATATGGAGCATACTTTTTTTAAGTTCCCCTTTGCACAAGACTGTCAGTATTGGGTTAAGAATAAATTGGATTGTACTTCCCCTTTACCTCAACATATTATGAGATTTCTTAGGGGTTGGGCAATTAAGAATAGGATAAGCATCTATGAGAAACTATGTAATATTACACCTACAATCATTATGTGGGAAATATGGAAGGAAAGAAATAGTCAAATATTTCAAAATTTAGAACTTAGTAAAATAACTTTTTTTAATAAAATTGAGGCAATCATCATAGAAGTTATGAATTACCATCTCAGGAACACACAGAAGGGGGAAGGTACGTTCTTAGCATGGGATGAGAATATGAGGAAAAATTGGCTTCACTTGATTAGTCCTCCCTTAGTTTATCCTAAATAGGTTAATATAGCCAGGAAAGAATGTAAATGGGTAGCACCTCCGATAGGATGGAAGAAATTAAAATTTGATGGAGCTTCTAGAGGGAATCCTGGGAAAGCAGAATTGGGCTATATAGTTAGATTAGAACTCAAAGAATTGATATTAAAACAAGCTAAACCATTAGGTAATGTAACTAATAATATAGCTAAATTGAAAGCCTTAAAAGAAGGATTAAAATTAAGCATAAAAAAGAATATTAAAAAGTTAATTATTGAAGGTGATTCATAAATTATCCTAAATACAATTAGAAAGTGACAAATACCAAATTGGATATTAAATGTTAAACTAGAAAGTGTACTTAATATTATAGATCAATTTGAGGAGATTAGAATACAAAATATTTATCATGAAGCGAATTTTGAAGCTGATAAATTGGAAAATAAAGAAGTGGAAGGAGAAGACATTATATATTTAACATAATAGAATTAAGTTAAGTAGAATACTAAGATTAGAGAAAAGGACAATTTAGTAGAAATATGATGCACCTTTATTAGAAGTAATTATTAGACAGGAATTCATAGCAAGAAAATCTACTTACATTTATTACACATCTAAGAAATAATCATGAAACATTAAGTATAGTCTCTTTTAGTACATCTCAATAATTCCACACACATATGAGTATGAATCAATCAATGTTTAATGATCGTGAGTAGCCATCTGTTATTTAAGGCTTGGAATACTAAATTTTTTTATAGCTTCTCTTTCTTATCAAACCCTATTGTTTCTCTATAAACATGGAGTCATCTATTGCCCTCTCTCATGGTTTGGAAGTGAGGACAGTCGTATTAGAGGGGCTATCAAATAGGAGAGGTGGAATAGGATCCTTACCCAGTAGATGATGTTCTAAGGTGGCAATCTCTTGGGCAATTGGGGAGAGGTTGTATAATTATTCTCCTCTTGAACTCATAAGTATATGATAGGAATACAAAGAATCAATGAACATCTAAAATTATTGAATTTAGTTAATATAATTTTGATGAATCTTTTCATTCAAACTGGATAAGGGCCCTAAATATCTAATCCACTCTAAGTATAAAATGTAAACTAATTAGGTAATGAGATGAGATTTTAGATAAAGATTCACATAAAGCATATTATAAAATCTTCTGATTAACTCTATCGGTACAATTCAAGATTCTTATTGTATGAAGAGTCTCTCAGTATGTTGATTTTTCTCTTTACTCCTCCCATTTTTATGATCACATTGAATTGGTACTAATCCCATATTGGAAGATAGTTGTAATTTGTCATGCAGATGGTAGATGGATTAATTCTTCATGGCAAGATCCTTGCTAAATTTTGTTCGGAACCTTTCCTCTCTCTAGTTTTATGTTCCCTTTTCAAAGGATTTCTATATTTTATTACTTGCTTCATCGAATTTTGTATTAGCTTGTATGAAGCTTCATATAAATTGGGGTATGGCCCTTTTAAACTGTATAAAATAGGACTTCAGTCCTTGATAAGACTGGATGTTTTCTTGCTCTATTATTTCCTACCAGTACCTGCTTGGATAGAGAATTCTATAAATTAAATTTATTTTATTCAATATAATACAAGGCTTTGACCATTTACTAATATAAAAAAAAACAAAAACAAAAAAACACTAGGAAGTTGTGTAATTTAAAAATGATGGTACTCATTTTGTTGAGTACCAATCTCTTCATTTGGTTTTTCATTTCTTTGATGCATGTAACCAAATAATATCATTGTATATTTGGATAAAGGTAAATCTTAATTTTAAAAAAATAAGAAGAAATAAATAGTTCTATGTGAAATGACCCTATATTTGAAAAATGATATTTCTATATACATATTTGTAGATTTGACTATTTAGTGTAATTTTGATTAAAGTTTATTTAATATTATATGATTTATTATTACTATGAAGAAAATTAAATTTAAGATTTACCTTTAACCAAATATAAAAAGAAATTTCTCTAAATTTTTATCAATATTTTCAATTAAATGCCTTTCCCTATGAATTGCTAAATTTGTAATGATCAATGAATTTATTTTCTCAAAAATCTAAATAGTCATATTTTTTTTTCTATGGATATTTTTTATAGAACAAAAATCTTGTAGCTTTTGTGAATTTGTAGTGATAATGTCTTATGGTGATTCCCTCTCATGATGTTTGGTGATTCACACTCCTTAGATCAAATAGGTGAGTGGGTCATTCTTAGACACACAATAAAATAAAATGTATATGCTAAGTGAGTGCTCTACCATGCTATTGGTCTGAACACTCTATTTTGGTGCATCACCTCCTTAGATTAGACTAGGTAGATGTACTTTCATGCTCTCCTTCTCCCTTTTCCTCTCCAAGAGTAGTTAGGTGCACCCTGATAGTAAGAGGAAGTCGGCCTTCTCCAGAGACTCAACCTCGCAGTTCAAGTCCCACAACTTGGAGGTTATTTCCATGTTTCACTAGGTTGTCCTTGCGCATAGGCCTTGGACAAGGGTGCAAACCTAACTGACAACAGTATGTCTTATTATAACATTTTGGAAGGACTCGAGATGTCTTTTACAATCATCCATAAGACTCTAAATGCACCATCAGCACTTAGTTTTATTAAGAATGATATTAGTTATAAGTTTTGAGTCTCCTTCCAATTCTATATGTTTAGCTCCATAGTCTTGCAAGAGTTTAACTCCATACCACATAGCAACTCCCTTAATAAAATTGTTAGAGTTAACTCTAATGTTCATAGAATATCCCATGAGAAGAAGACCATTATTGTTTCTTATGATACCACCTGCTTCTGATATGCCCATATTTATTTTATAACAACCATCCATGTTGCATTATCCAATTTTTGTAAGGAAGAATCCTTTTATACTACTTTATTTTCCAAATATTGTTCTAGTTTAAATTGACCAAGCTTTGTGTGACATTCCAATTTTGGTTGATTCTTATCAGTGTAGGATAGAATAACCCTTTAGGGAATTAGACAATTATTGTTTCTCTCCCTGATAATTCTCTTAATAATATAGAAAATAGGAGGGATTTTCTTTTTCTCTTCTCTGAAGATTCTATTGTTTCTTTCCTTCCATATAGACTAGGCAATAATGGGGGGAATAAGAGGCCGTAGGTTGTGAAGGATAGGGTGGAGTTTAGAAGCTTTGTTGCATTATGGTATAAGGAGATTGATCGATCTCATCATCACTATATTAATTCTTTCTTCCTACAACACAAAGCTCCATATATCTCTAATAAAGGAACATTGAATAAATAAATGGTCGATATTTTTAGTGACATTCTCACATAAAACACGTCTATTAGCAAAGTTGAAACCTCTTTTGTTGAGATTATCTAAAGTTATGATTTTCTCATGAGCAACTGCCCACCAGAAGTAGTTAATTTTTGGGGAAAGGTTAGCCACCCAAACTTTTTTCCACAAATTAGAATCTTCTCCCACCAGTTCTATCATAGAGTAAGTAGACTTGATTGAGAAGAGACCATTATTGTTATGTTTCCAAATCCATTTTTCTTCCTACATAATGTTTAATAGACAAGGGCTAGGAAACTAGCTTTTTAGAGTGCACACTCCCTCCCTTCTAATGCCAACAATTCACCAGGAAGCCAGGTTTTAAGAGTTCACACTTCCTCCCTTCTAATGCCAACAATTCTCCTTAACTCCCTTTACCTCCCTTTATCTCAACCATAGGTTTTCTAGGTCAATTCAAAGAACCTTTGCATTCGTCCAAGAAAGGTATTTTTCTACTTTGATACCTATAATAGATTAGAGCCAATTCTGTAAGTCTTGGTTAACAGTCATCTCTTGGAATGTGACACTAGTAGCCCAGGATTCACTAAAAAATAAAGTGTTTCTTCCATTACTAATACAAGGTATAGTTGTTAAGCTGGCTTCTACAAATTTTTATATTACATGATTGAATATGTGATTTTATAAGTTCTTTGGTAGTTAATTGTCTAGAATTACTTTTATTGCATGTTAAAAGAGGCTTTGTTCTTGCATTGTGCTTTACAAATTCATTGGTTTATTCATCAACCATTTCAAACGTGTACTAAGAATAATACAAGATTTCATAGATGATAAATCCATAAGAAGTAGGAGTTTCTCATGGTTGGAATTTGAATTATTAATAGTTGGATAGATAAAATACTCTATTCCATAATCCTCAAACGTCC
Organism: Cupressus sempervirens; assembly: GCA_028749045.1. Taxonomy (NCBI): domain Eukaryota; kingdom Viridiplantae; phylum Streptophyta; class Pinopsida; order Cupressales; family Cupressaceae; genus Cupressus; species Cupressus sempervirens. Next base: position 6,090,537 of record CM053793.1, on the reverse strand, counting down.
TAACTCTGTGGTATATGTGGACGTCTATCTGTATAAAGATAGTCCTTCCTATGATAATAACCATGGTCTTTTCATCTTAATGTTAATGTTGAATATAATATATATGTAATTTACTATGTTTTAGGCCAACATTTCATTTCTACTTATGTCATATGTGAACTAGTTGGTCATCATTGATGTTCATAATCTACCCAACAATATATTGTATACCATTTTTAATCTGGGTATTTTATAATCTTGTGCTAGCTATCTGTACTATCGTGTTGTTAGAGTGAATATTTTCTATAGATTTTCTACTGAATTGGCTCCTTTTTATCACCGTCAATTACATTTTCTTATATTCTTCAAAATATTTCCTAATATTCAATGACATACACACACTTCAACCACATTCTATATACTTGGGTATTCTATCAAATAGTTGATGTGCATCCTTAACGATTCCACTTTTCATCTACTTTGAAAGTTTTTAAGACTTATAAACATAGACCCAACACAATTTGTAGGTATATGCTCAAAATTGACACTGATTATGTGTTCATATTTTGTACCTCACCAATTATGTTTTCTTTAAATATCCTTAGCTTTGCTGATAATCTATATTCATAAAACTTCCACATCATCATGATATAATGAGATGGCATCTAAATGAGCCATTCTAACAAATAATTTAAATTCCTTTTTCTGTGCTTCCCATTTCTCACAACTTGAAACATAATTTTAATGGATGTTCCTTTGAAGGCTTTTGTCAAGCAATCGCCACACTTCTTTCTTGTACACATATTTGCTAAAGTAACCCTGTGATCTACAAGGGACATGGTTGAATAGTTCAAAGTAGTGGTTATGATTCTCCATGTTTTCTCTTTGTATCAATGAGGAATTGGCTTTAACCTCGATACTTACAATCCTTTCTATCCGCAATCTCCCATTTCTTTGGAACATTTTATGAAATAGTTAGTGTTCCTTGCTTGCAATCCTACATTTTGTTGCAATATTGGATTGTTTCTAATATGTAATTGATTCTTTGAACTGATTCTTTCCTAAATTGATTCTTTCCTTTTTTTCCTGTAGTTGTTTCCTTTCCTGTAGCTTTATGTATTTGGCACACAACTATATATGTACCTATAGAAGTTTATGTAAATACATGAATGAAAAATATTATTCTTGATTTTTGAATTTCAAGTTGGTATAAGAGCTTTGAAGTTTGAATCATTTGTATCCCTTTATTGAACAATGGCTGATTTATATTCAAAAGTATTTGAGAGCAAATTTTCTCCCATTATTATTCAATCCAAAGGTTCATCGTTCAAGGAAAGGATTACACTCGATGAAAAAAACTATGATTCATGGTCTAAAATCATGGAGATGCATATTGCTAAGAAGGAGAAACTCTCTTTCATTCATGGTAACTCATAGCCACCTATCGAGAAGGATGATGGATATGAGAAGTTGTATGTAGATAATCAAAAGGTCAAAACATGGCTATTCATATTCATGTCTCAAGAAATTATGAAGTGATACATTTGCTTACCCACTACTTGAGATATTTGGAAAGCTCTTTCTAAGGCTTTTTATGATAGAGCAGATGAATTGAGGTTTTTGTCTTGAATTAGCGAGCTTCCTCAGCCAAACATAATGGTAGAACACTCTTTGTGTATTATGGAGAATTAACCGAGATTTTTGGTGAGTTGGACCATCATGATAAAGTGATCATGGAAAGTGAGAATGATGTAGAATCTTAAAAAAAATTAGTTCAGTGACAAAGGGTGTCTATTTTTCTTGTTGGATTAGATGGTGACTTCGAACAAGTTTGTGGTGAAATTTTGAGAAAGGATCCTATTTTCAAATTAGAAGCATGTTATGCATTGGTCCATTGTGAATTCGTTTGATGCACAACAATGATTGGAGAACTAGAAAACATTGAAGATTTAGCCATGGTGACTTGAAATCAATCTAATTAGAATGGGCCTCCTCAAAACTTGCCTAAGATCACTAATGGTGCTGATAAATCCACCTACAAATGCACCCATTGGAATCAAACTAGTCATACCAAAAGTCACTATTTTGAATTTGTTGGGTATCTAGAATGGTGGGATTGTAGCTGCATTCATTGAAGAAGAATTCCAAGAAGACCTCCAGTGCATCGTTTGTTGAAACAAAGACAGAGGATAATGTTGCTAGACAAATCTCAGCATTAGCAACATCAGTAGGTAATGGTGATAAGTCTTTAAATATGTCTACACTTTTTTGTAATAGTGCATTAATAATTGATTATGGTGCTACAAATCATATGATGTTTGATTCTAGACATGTCTCATCCCTTAAACTGTCCTCACAAATTATTTTTTCCACTACGAATGGCTCTTCGGCCCCAATTATTGGTGAAGGATCCTTACCTCTCACTGATACTTTGTATCTAGATTCTATTTTAGTGGTTCTATCTTTAGATTACAATTTTTTTTCAGTTTCCCAAATCACCACTACTTTACTTTGTGTTGTAATTTTTTGGCTTTATTTCTATGTGTTTAAGGACATCCAAATGAGGCAAATGATTGGTTGTGGTGTTAGGTGAGGGAAGCTATATTACTTGGAATTGGTGTCAAAGAGTTCAGACAATTTGCATCAAGCTCTAGTGATGGATGGCTATGAGGGGGACAAACAAAAATCTAAAATCTGGTTATGGCATCGACGTCTAGGACATGCTTCCTTTGGTTACCTAAAGAAATTATTTCCTAGTTTATTTGGAAAATTTGGTATTTCTAGCTTCCGGTGTGGAGTTTGTGAACTTGCAAAAATCCATCATGCTTCTTTTCCATTAACTTTGAACAAAAGTCCAATTCCATTTATGATCATACATTCTAATGTTTGAGGTTTGTCCAAAGTCACTACCGTGGGTGGATCACATTGGTTTGTTACTTTTATTGATGATTGTACTAGGATGACTTGGGTATGCTTAATGAAGTCTAAAAATGATGTTAAATTTTTATTTCAAAAATTTTATAACATGATTCATACTCAGTATAATACACAAGTTCAAGTTCTTCATAGTGACAATGGAGGTGAATATTTGAGTTATGAACTTTAGCAGTATCTGCAAGCACATAGGACTATTCATCAAACTACTTGTTCCAATACACCTTAGTAGAATGGGGTAGCCAAGAGAAAAAAAGTCACTTATTGGAGGTTGTGCATGCTTCTCTGATAGAAGCCCATATGCCATTATCCTATTTGGGAGAAGCACTTACTTCTGTAGCATATTTGATCAACCGGCTACCCTCTTGCACTATTGATTTCCAAACACCATCTGAAATGTCACTTTCTCTGATATTACATGATATTTCAAGCCTCTAATCAGATTTTCAAAATCAAACAACGAATATCACAAAGATCCACCAAATTTCTCAATAAACCTCAAATCGGGGATGCCAGAAATAGTGCCAAAAACTTCACAGCTTCACATATTATTATTAAATCTGAAAATGAACATTTTTACAGAAATTTCAGCAGCATAATGGCATAAAAAATGACATTTCCAGATTTGTATAGCATCTACACAACAGCTCACAAATGTAGGACAAAAACTATGCTCATCGGGCTCCCAAAATAACACAAAAATGCCGAAAAACACTGCAAAAACACTAATAAACTATCTCAGAAGTTGAACCACGTCCCAATACATATATTCAACTCTATTTTAAAATCTAAAAGATGAAATATAGCATCAACCCAAACTGATATGAAATACTCAACCAGAAACAACAAACTCTTACAAAAACACACCCGAAAAACCACAAATCTGCACTGTTCAGCACAAAGCCAAACTCTGCATGAGCATGCACATGGAATGGCTTCAAACTCCCATCCTTAGCCTTCTTGGAAAACTGCAAAATCCTGTTCTTGGGTCTCCTTCTCCATAGGTTTGGCAGCCTCTGAAGAATAACAAAGAAATGAGCAAAAATCAAGTTCCGGAATGAGCCCAAAATGCCTCCAAACCCCTTAAAAGAGGGCATAACCCTAACTCACATCCAAGAGGGGTTAATAAAAAATATCCCCTTTTTCCAAAACTTCACCTTTTTGGGCCTGCCTGCCTTAGTAAAGATTATTATTTTTAATTATTTGAAAAGGGGACATGACAAGTCCTCCCCTTCCAAATATTGCTTGTCCTCAAGCAATTGCTGAACAATAAACCAATCAATCCACTGGGATCCCAAATGTATTCATGAACTATACTATTTTCAATTAACACAAGCTCATGCAATATCCTTTGCAATATAACCAAGAGGAATCCATAATCAAACTAACAATTATTGCTCAACCAAACTCCGAAGTCACAACTTCCATAGTTAGAAACCCATGAGACACAAACTCTTAGAACATCAAAACCCAAGTAAAGTGGAAAAATCAAACTACCAATATAGTAAATACCATCAACACATCCCACTAGCCTATACGAAATGTATAATCCAACTCTGCAACAATGGTGAATGCTCCCGAATCAAACTATACCAAGTATGGAGAATCCACACATTGTACAACTCCTGTAGTCAACACAACTCTGCAAATCACTGGCCACTGTCTCATAACCATAACTCCCATGCACCCCTGATGGTGAAAAACCATCACAAGATAAAGAACAAAAAATGGAACCCAAACCAAATTTTCCATGAACAAGTGATACAACCCACTATGTCTGATCACGAGCTAAGTAAGGAGATGTCATAGCCAAAGGAGTAGAATCAATAAAAACACCTAGTGAAGCATCACTCCGAAAATCCTACTCTAAGTCATGTATTATGAAGCTATCAAATGAAGAACCTATCGCCATGTCGTACCCATCACAACTCTCATCCTGAGGGATTAAACTATCCCATAATTGATGATAAGCACTAGGAACCAAAGTACATCTCTATATCATCATCTCATCAACATGGCCATCAAAGGTAAATTGATCATCATACCTCACAATGTAATGCTGATAGAATGCGCCAATCTTAGTCAGTGGCTCAGACTACAATCTAGATGTAACTAACTGCAATCGATCACTAACCAAGTTGGAACTAACTACTACCTCTAAAGACATCGCCAAGGGAGTAGTATTACTAGCAAGAACCATGCCAACTATCGGCTCACCAACATCACACATGGTCTTTGATACAACATCTCTAGTCTTTGCACCATTAGTGCTAGAGGTCACCACCATGTTAGGCATACTACAACAATCTACTGCAGCACCCAACTCAACTAAACCTGACTCTAGTGGAGATGAACCCGATATGCCAATGTTAGTATCAAGGATGGATGCATCCCCATCTCCACTATCTTTGACAATCTCAACCATGGACATCCTTGGATCATCAGACACCACAGCTTGTGACTGTACAGAATCTAGTAAAGACTGTAGTTGCTCTAACTCCATGGTCACCTTAGTCAAATGAAAATGTGACTCCTTGAAAGCCAACTGTGTACTCTCAAGAATCTTAGAAGTCACCTCAAGCTACTTAGTAAGCTCACTCACCTCATCTTCCTTGGCCAAAAATGCATCATATGCTATACTACCCCACTCCATAAGATAATCTCTATCAGCTACCAACTGCATATAATCCTATCTCAGAATCTGGATAGCCTCCCATAAAGAGTGGAACTCTGTCAAGGAAAGATAACTACCTCCCTACTCATCACTAGTAGGAGAACCCCATCCATAAACTGCTAATAATTGATGAGCAGCATCGAAATGTTGGCAAGTGATAGCAATGTCTCGCTCACTAACTCTCAATTGATTAGACACATGATGGCACTAGCTTGACTATCTCCTACAAACTTGCTTTGATGCACTGTCTAAAGGAGTATCCTCAAAGTTACTAGTCTCTAGTGCATTACCATCCGTATCTTGTGAATCAATTCTAAAGCTCATATCAACATACAGAGTATCAAAAATGATAGCACTGCTGTCTAACTCCTTTGTACCCAAGGAAACTAGGTCTTCAAAACTACCCACTCCATCCTCCTAGATGTCATCAATGTCAATATAATCCTAGGACTCATCTGTACATACTGCCAAATATGAAAGATCATCAACACATTCCAACAAGTATGGTCGAATGGATATATGAACAAAGCCCAACACTGGTGTATAAAAACTAATGCCAACATCAAACAAGCTGCTAGCACAAGAAAAGACAACACCGTACAATCTACTAATCAAATCCATGATAGCACCCAAAAAAACACTACTACCAAAAAGTGTTAAAGATCTCTAGTCAATTGAATCTCAAATGCCAATATAACAATCTCGAGTCCATATCTGTAAACTAGAATTAGCTAGTAATTCAAGAAAAATCCTCACTTGAGTAATATGACCAATACCAACTAACTCCACATACCTATCATGATGAGATAATGAAGTCATAATACTGTCTTTGTTCACTTTCAGCTGGCTAGACAAATTGTGTGAAGTACTACCAGCCTCAACCTCATGTGATGAAGCATCTAATTGTGTCTGATACTCTTTCTTAGCAAAGTCATGAATGCTCAATGTCTACTCATCTCTACTAGGTATCTCACCATCATGCACAATAACATCCTCATAATCATCATCTGAACCCACTACATTGTAGTCACTACCTGTTGTGACTATACCATCCTGAATACCTGTGATATCACCCTTTAACGACCTATATACAATTGTCTCAATTTGAGTATCAAGTTGAAAATTATTATCAATCTATTTAATATCCTTTCTCACTACCTCTTGTGGAAAAGTAGAATCTGAGGCCTGTGCCTGGCTATAAGCTAGTTTCTCAAACTCCTCATGCAAGTTCTTAGTAATTGTGTCACCTGACCTGTGAGAAAATTTTCTAAATAGAAATTTGGTCAACTTATCCACCTTAGCTGGGTCAGACAACATGTCATTCATCATTCAGACATGTCATGGCTTATTTTCCTAAGTTTATCTTGAATGTCTAAATAACCATCCTTTCTATTGTTCTGACTCTGGATATCAATTGTCCAAGATCGTGTCCTTTGAGACTCCATACTATACCAATCCATTCTGGATAAAGTAGAGTGTAACCCCAATAGGTTATAACTTCTTCAAACACCAAGAACTAACATGAAAATGATTAGAAGTAGCATGCAACCATCAATTTTGACATGCAGCTGATTAGAAGCAACATGCAACCATAAATTATGACATGCAAGATTTGGGTAGTTGTCAAAACTGACCTGCAAACTTCTACAAACCCTTAGGCTAGCAAGATCATAGCTCTGATACCATTGAAATGTCCCTTTCTCTGATTTTACATGATATTTCAAGCCTCTAATCAGATTTTCAAAATCAAACAGCCAATATCACAAAGATCCACCAAATTTCTCAATAAACCCCAAATTGGGTATGCCAGAAATAGTGCCAAAAACTTCATAGGTTCACATATTATTAATAAATCTGAAAATGAAAAATTTTACAGAAATTTCAGCATCATAAAAACCTAAAAAATGAAATTTCTAGATCTGTATAGCATCTACACAATAGCTCACAAATGTAGGACAAAAACTATGCTCATCGGGCTCCCGAAATAAAACAAAAATGTCTGAAAACACCACAAAAACACTAATAAATTATCTCAGAAGTTGAACCACGTCCCAATACATATATTTAGCTCTATTTTAACATATAAAAGTTTGAAATATAGCATCAACCCAAACTGATATGAAATACTCAACCGGAAACACCAAACTCTTACAAAAACACACCCGAAAAACTACAAATCTGCACTGTTCAGCACAAAGGCAAACTCTGCATGAGCATGCACATGGAATGGATTCAAAATCCCATCCTTAGCCTTCTTTAAAACCTGAAAAATCCTGTTCTTGGGTCTCCTTCTCCATAGGTTTGGCAGCCTCTGAAGAATAACAAAGAAATGAGCAAAAATAAAGTTCTCGGAATGAGCCCAAAATGCCTCCAAACCCCTTAAAAGAGGGCATAACCCTAACTCACATCCAATAGGGGTCAATAAAACATATTTTAATAATAATATTCATTTATTAGTCCATTAGCTTCCAAATATTATCCCCTTTTTCCAAAACTTCACCTTTTTGGGCCTGCCTGCCTTAGCAAAGATTATTATTTTTAATTATTTCAAAAGGGGACATGACACCATCCTAGGCTCTCACTAAGGTGGTTGTTGCTCCAGCTGTCCCAAATTTACCTCCTCATGTCTTTGGTTGTGTATCTTTTGTACACCTCCATAAGCATCACCACAACAAGTTATCTCCTCGAGTGCAGTGATGTGTCTTTCTAGGATATGTTGTTTATCAAAAGGGCTACCGATGCTATCATCAACCAACCAAATGAATATTTATTACATTGGATGTAGTTTTTCATGAATACTTGATATATTTTTCCTTTGAGCTTGAACTTCAGGGGAGCACCAGAAGGAAATTCATACTCTAGACTATGATGATCACATCTCTGAAGATGTGGATGTTCACATCTCTTAAGATATAGGTAGCTTGGAAATATTTGAAGATATGGATAACACCTTTGAAGATATGGATGTTCACATCCCTAAAGATGTGGGTAGCTTTGACATCTCTAAAGAAGGGTAACTCAGTGAAACTATTAATCAAGAAGTAGGTGAAACTTTGGATCAAAGTAGTGATGAACACCCAGAAACTAAAGCTATGGGTCCATCTCCATCTAAGTCCCGCACACCATACCAATCACTTACCAAGGATGTTCCCAAACCATCTAGAAAATAGCTACCTTAGCATCTCACTAGAGGTATTCCTAAATCCACATATGAACCCAATTTTTCTAGTAAAGTTAAATATCCTATGAGTCGTTATGTGTCTAATGATTATTTTGTCAAAATCAAATTAGTCATTTGTAAATCAATTATCTATTGTATCTATTCCTAACAATATGTAGCAAGCCTTAACTGATCCAAGGTGGAAAGCCACTATGAATGAGGAGATGAAATCATTACAGGAAAATAATACTTGGGAACTTGTTAACCATCCACAAGGAAAGAAACTAGTTGGATGTTAGCGGGTTTATACTGTTAAGTACAAAGTAGATGGTACAATTGAATTCTTTAAGGCAAGACTGGTAGCAAAAAGGTACACCCAAACCTATGGGATCAATTATATAGAGACATTTGTACCTATAGCAAAAATTAATATAGTACAAGTCTTGTTGTCTCTAGCTGCAAACTTGGGTTAGCCATTACAATAGTTTGATGTGAAGAACACCTTTCCAAATGGAGAGTTGTCTAAAGAAGTATACATGGAACTCCCACCTAGCTACATGATACCAAAAATACATAGTTTGAAGGTATGCAGATTAAAGAAGTCACTATATGGGTTGAAAAAATCTCCAAGGGCATGGTTCAAAAGATTCATAAAGTCAATGAAAGCCTTTGGTTATTGTCAGAGCAATTCAGACCATACTTTATTCATAAAGAATTAGTAGGGTAAGATCACCACACTTATTATGTATGTGGATGACATGATAGTTACAAAAAATGATCCTGAAGAAAGGAGGGCTCTATAGGATTACCTGTTAAGAGAATTCAAAATGAGAGACCTCAGTCCCTTGAAATATTTCCCTAGGATTGAAGTGTCTTGATCTGATAAAAGGATCTTTCTATCTCAAATAAAGTATGCCTTAGACTTGTTACAAGAAATTGATATGTTAGCATGTCAACCCACTGACACACCCATGGAAGAAGGATTGAAGTTATGTATTGAGTCTAATTAGGTACTAGTTGATAAAGGCAGATTCCAGAGACTTGTAGGAAGATTGATGTACTTAGCACACACAAGGCTAGGGCTTCCCTACGCATCAAGTATTATTAGCCAATTTATGCATAATCCTAGAGAGCAACATATGAATGCAGTTATGCACATTTTTGAGGTATCTGAAGTTTGCTCCTAGAAAAGGAATTTTATTTACTAGAAATGAGGATTATCAAAGTGTAGATGCATATACTGATGTTGACTGGGTTGGAGCAATAGATGATAGGCATTCTACTTCAGGTTATTTCACCTTTGTAGGAGGTAATCTCATTACATGGAGAAGAAAAAACATAAAATATTGTTGCATGATCAAGTGTGGAAGCAAAATTTAGAGGTATGGCACTTGGAGTATGCGAAGCATTGTGTCTAAGAATTCTCCTAAGAGATTTGGGCTATCTGACTAGGTGGCCAATTCAACTATACTGTGACAATAAAGTAGCATGTGATATTTCTCATAATTTGGTTCAACATGATTGTACAAAGCATGTGGAGGTAGATAGATTCTTTATTAAGGAGAAGTTGGATGAGAAAATTGTGGAGCTACCTAAGATTCGATTAGAAGATTAGCTAGCCGATATTCTTACCAAAGTAGTTTCAAATCGAGTGTTCTCAAAGTTTTTGGGGAAGTTGGGCATGTGGGATATCTATGCACCAACTTGAGGGGGAGTGTTGCAATATTGGATTGTTCTAATATTGAACTGATTCTTTCCTAAACTATTCTTTCCTAAATTGACTCTTTCCTCTTTTTCCTATAGCTGTTTCCTTTCCTGTAGCTTTATGTATTTGGCACAAAACTATATATGTACCTGTATAGTTTTATGTAAATACATGAATGAAAAATATTCTTCTTTATTTCTAATTTTCAAGTCATTTTGTATGCATGTCTATCAGAGCATTCAAAATCTCTATATTTGACTAGGACTTTTGATATACAAATAGATGTAGCATCTTTTGAAGTAGTTCATAATTAGTGAAATAAATCTACCTTATATATGCGTGTGATGCAGGTGGCTAAAAATACAACAGTTAACAAAGGTCTTTATTAATTTTATCCATCGCTTCTAGAAATTTGTCCTTTTGATCACCGATCTATTTCCTCTAATGTCACAATGCAATTTGAAAGTGCTTTAATAATTCAAATCTCTTGAAGGATTCCATTGAATAGTTCACTTTTAGTGCTATTTTATACAGCCAAGACTTCTTGTCATTTTGTGTATATAATGCAATCATTGGATTTTGATAAAAAGATATTTCTATATGATAACCTACTGCTTAGTTCAAGGACATTGCTTTATGCTTAAAGATGAATATTGCTCATTCACATGATAATGTGCCTCCAAGGTACTCAAGTAGATCATTCATGGTATATTATTTCTTCCCAACTTTGTGAATGCAACTTCTTGGAGAAGGTGGACATGCATTTATTTGCAAGATACAATATATTTTCTATCCCTTTCAAGGAAATAGGATTTATTTACTTCAATCTTTGCAGGTTAGTAATTTAGTTTAGATTCACACTTCTGAAGACATGAGATTGTTAGAATTTTTTTGTGCAAGAGGAGAACAAATTCATGACTTCTTCTATAATAGATAACAAAAAACTATCTTGGTAATGGGCTAGGAGATGTTCTAGTCGGCATTTTGAAAATAGTTAGTTTAGATTCACACTTTTGAAGATATGAGATTGTTAGAATTGTTTTTTGCAAGAGGAGAATGAATTCATGAAAACCTTCTATAATGTATAACAAACAACTATCTTGGTAATGGGCTAGGAGATGTTCTAGTGGGCATTTTGAAAATAGTTCACATTTTTCTCACATTTGGTATATCTATTTAATAGAACCATATCAATGGTATTTTTTAGCCATAGAAAATGTAAACAAATGTGCAAAGCTAAATTGAAATGGCATTCTTACTTGGGATGATTTATAACTGCAATGACACAACTCTTATATTTTTTAACAAATGGTGGGACTCCTACTACATGCATCTCTTGTTTTGGCTAGTGTAGCCTTTCATAATCTTCTATTACAATGACTAGTTCTATTCAATTTATATAAAGTCTAATGATAGATACTTACATGAATAAATAAATAAATAAATAAAGAGATGTCTCGTATCATATATATTGTATCAAAAACTTCATATAATTATAGGTTGTACCCTTGTACATGTTCTTGATTAAAGCATTGGGTTTAATAGTAAATGATATGAGAATAGTTGTATGGACAAAAAAATCATATTATTTAAATGATTACTATAAATAATTTCAAATGTGAATCCTAGTTAAATGTGAAATGTAGACCTTAATTAAATGTGAAATGATGTGAACAATTTGAATCACGAAGAAATTCTTATTTAGAAATTAATTATTTACTTTGATTTTTCGTGTAGTCTACTACTATAATCTTTTCTATTTGTAAGACTATGTGGAGCAAAAGGAGATTATTTCTATGTAAATAAAATAGTACAAGTTAAATTGAAATATAAATTTTAGGGTTTAATGTTCAATGATGTGAGGTTGAACAAGAAGAGATTCTTATTTTGGAACTAACTTTTTGTTAAGGTTTCTTTTATGGTCTATTTGTATGCTCAAACATGCAACTAGTTGAAATTTTTACCATACAAATGAAATATAAAATATAGTGTTCAATATTCAATGATGTGAGACTAATTGGAACATGATGAAATACTTTATTTAAATTTTTTTAGACTCTTCGATTTCTCCAATGGTCTACTACTAGTATTTTCTCTTTGTAAGCCTAGTTGGAATAAGAAGAGATTCTTTATTTAAGATTTTTTAAAATAAAGTTTCTCATATATGCTCTACTAGTATAATCTTTTCTATTTGTGAATCTAGCTAGAACAAGAAGAATTTATTTTTATTCTTTGTGAAGAAATTCTAAATATACAAATAGAATATTAGAAATAATTTAATATATCATGAATCTTAATTCAATATCATTGACATGGAACTAAGTGGAACAACAAGAAGAGGTTTGTAGTTGGGAACTATTTATTTCTTTTTATTTCTCATAGGCTCTAGTAAAAAAAAAAAATCGTATTATTTAGGTTTCTCTTATGACCTATTATTTGTTTCAGGAGACGATTCCTAGCAATCTAATTATTGTCAGAAATTTTTTTTTAGCTATTTAAAAATAAAATATTACAAATTTATTTAGTGAATCTAAATTCATTTCTTTTTTTGGAGACATTTTATTAATTTGAATTTTATTGAAGTCTTATATTTTTTAAATAATTAATAATGTTTAATAATTTTTATAATATTTATAAATTTTAAATATTTTATAAATTTTAAATATTTTATTAATATTTGAATATTTGATTAATATTTGAATATTTTTGATATACTTTTATATTAAAAATCTAATTTTCAATTTAGATAGATCAAAAAATTATCCAATATTTTAAATATTTAAATATATGACACTTCTTTTTTTGTTGTCCTAAAATGATGTTTGGCAAGAGCTAGGTGGTAACCCTAAAATTTGCATATCTTTGATACTTTGATGATTTATCATTCATAGAAAATTTTGTTTTTCCCAGCACTATATTTTAACCACATCTTAAAATTTGAAGGACTCTTAAAATTGCAATGTATTATTATAAGCAAGGTATATTTTAGTGGCTAATATTCGCAAATTGACTATTTTTTGACATTTTTGGCTAGTAGTTTGGCTAATAATTTAAGATTTGACACAACTTAAATTGCCATAGTTTTATAAAATTTAGTTTTAGAATATTTAAAATCGCTCAATAATTTATTTTATTGAAAAATCAAAAGTCAACTATTTGCCAGAGTATTCAATATATGATTAGATTTTAGTCACCTAAATACTATATATTATTGTAGAAATTAAGTTGAACTGATCAATAATTATCATAATTATTAGTTTCTTTAAGTATATATCACCAATATTTAATTTTCTCTATTGATTTAAAGTATATGTAACAATCCTCATAATATTACATGAGGTAAAAAAAAGTTCAAATTTGATTTGTAATATTCCATGGTGATTAATGAACTTCCTATTATTATTGAGATTTGTCAATATTTTATATAAAATTTTATGATTTGAAAATAATTGCTAATATTTATCATATATGGAATAAAAAATTGAGAGATTCACTAATAGAAATAATTTTGTTTTTCCAAAATAATGAAAGGTTCACCAATATTTTATGTATTTTTTGGAGGCAACTTTCTTAAAGTTTACCCTACTTATAACCATAAACGAAATTATATTGAAAACAAACCCTAACTAAACTAAATTAAATTAAAGTATTACATTAAACTAAATTACTATCATTAACCAATATTAATCTTAAAATTGAATAAAACCCTTATACTACTAATAAGGTAAATTAAAATTTAGTACTAAATTGTAACCCTTATTATAAATCAAAGTAAAGTGTAATAAAAAATCAAATTTTATAATAACTATTATGATAGTATTCAAACTATTTGTTGAATCCAAATAGAACCATGTGTCTATTAGTGAAAAAATATGAACATTGACTAATCTTAACCAAATTGATTTCCCTATATAAAATTACACTATAATGAATCTGCACTCAAATCATAATTAAAAATTAGGGATAAAAAAAATCTAAACTATATTGAGTCCTAATCTAATCAAGAGATGGTGGTAGGGTATAATAGCTCTTATAATAGTCATATCTTGAGAGGATATTCTTCTCTTCGACTAGGCAGAAGAAAAATTTGATTGTAGAGAACTCTGACTTGATCTTGTGTATAAATTTTTGTTACATCATTCCACAATATCACATGCATTTTTGAATTTGGCTTTTTCCTCAAATTTTAATTGCTTTCTACTAAAGGTTCTCTTCACACATGCACTGACACCATCATGTTCTCCTTTACCATGTCTAGCCTCAAAAAATCTCCACACGTGTTGGATATTAGCTTTCCTATGTGTACATTCTAGCATTCTTGAATTGTCCTATACAATTATCTGACCATATCCAATGTTGTGTCATTTTAATTTGTCTCTCTTTTAAATTATCATAAAAGACCTTGAAACAATATTATAAAAACTTAGATGAATAAAGTTTATTATTACTCATATAGAAATGGTACTCTCTTAATATCTTTCTATCCTCCTCTGTACTATTAGGTGCATGCCTATAAACTATATGAACATAAATTGTTACTTGCACTAAATTGTAATATTGTGGTTGTACCCCATCTTGTAGTGCAAGTTAGTAGTTCTCTGCAAAGTCAACAACTAAAAGTATAATACCAATTGGAAATATATTCTTATATATGTGAATGTGTCCATCAAGCCATCTAGCACATTGAGAGTGTTTAAAATATTTTGGTATGATCACACTCTTAAACTCATCCATAAATGTATGACAACTAACTTTATCTGTATCAAGATCACACCTTCTTCCAATCTTCCCATCCTTCAATAGATATTCATTAGTTTTGAATCATTTTACATCAACTAATTTTTTCCCAAAAGTAGTCAAAACATTTTCATGAAAACATTCATCTAACAAAGAAAGATTGCCACACATATCACATGTACCAGAAAGACATGCATTGAAAAGAAAGTATTGATCATTAGGTGGCTTACAAAAAAAACTTGATATGAAATCCTTTAGAGTTTGAGGTGGTATTTTTATACCACATTCTTGCAACATTTCTTTACTATGTATAGTACCATGTATAGATTGAAATACATCATAATGGTAATGAAATTGAACATGATTTTTACAAAAACATGTGATTCTTTTCTTTTTAATCCTTACATACCATGGTTTACACTTTTCAAAAGATTTTTGACTAATGGTAATAGTTAACACCTTACCATCTACATTTTTTTTGAACAATTTAGTTTGAGTAATATCCAAAAGGTTTTTAGGATGTGGATCATGTATTTTTGAGCCAACTCTCAATTTAAGAACATCTCTTAAATTAGGTGATACTCTTGTATTATCATGCCAAGATTTTTCAACCAAACTTTTGAATTCACTAGTAAGTTTCATATCACATCTCAGGAGTCTACCACTAGAAGTCCACAAAATATTTTCTGGATCACATTCAAAGTTAACCCTTCTCTTTACATCTCTTTCTAAATTTTTATGATTCACATTAAGATATCCACTTATGTTACTAATCAATCTTTTGTCAATTGTTGATTTTTTAACTAAAGATCTTGTTATTTCTTGTCATGCTGCATTCTTATCCTTAGAGTGACTTCTCTTTTCGATAACATCAAAGGCACTAGAAATAGTGGATACGAATTTTTTTAAAGACTCATTTTTATTCTTAGGTTTTGCATACATTCCTAATCTTTTCATTACTTTTAACTTTTTAAACATTTTAATTAGTTGCAACATCAATTGACATTGAAACCCAAATTTCTTATAATAAAAAAAGTCTATATAATCTATTAGCATGTGTCCTAATTTGTCTCCATGAAACCAATCCATGAAGATTATCTAGCACATCATTAGAAAAATGAAAATTATGTTCATAAACTTCAATATCATTTTAACATGTTTGTTCAGTACTTGGTGTTTCCATGTCTATATTCATACCATTTTTATTTTCAATTGTCATTTCATTTTCAATGTTATTTGGAATTTGAATCTTATTTTTATTTTTTCTTAGTATTTCTTTCGGGGCATGCATTTCTATTGGAGTTTGTTGTCCATGATTGTTTGGCAATTTATTCTAATGAAGAAAATATAAATCATTTAAATCATAACCTGCTTCTAAAAAATCAACAATTTCATCACAAGAAAAAACTCAAGGGTTTGGAGACACACCTATATTGAATGTTTGATTAGAATTTGCACCTGAATCTCCTTGTATTGGGTTGTCTTCTTTAGCCTCTTCATCCATCGTGGTATCCTCAATGTCTTTCTCCTCTGAAAAATTTATCAACTCTCTAATTCTTTGTCTTCTCTCTCATTGATGTTGTGTTCCCATGTTTGCACCAATTTTGAATTCGAATCAACAACTTGAAAATTATAAAAGAAGACAAGAAAATAAAATAATTATGATAGACATTCACTATTGCAGTTTGAAACTGTCATTCATTCATTGCAATAATTGAAAGATTCTTTGTGGGGAATCTTTTGGGGCCCAATGGGTACATCAAAATTGGGTACCTAATTATAAATAAAGCACCTAATTTTTAAATAATCGGGTAGCTGATTATTTAAAAATTGAGTGTTTGATTTGGTTAACGACTAAATTCAAATCAGGTGCTTGATTCTAGTGACATGGGCAGGAATTCTCCATGGGTGGGAATTCACATCCGGTTTTGCCTTGGGCAAAGGCATGGCATAGGCTTGGTGGGACCAAGCCTATGCTTTTATGAACCAATTTTTGACTAAGGCATTTAATTGAATTTTTTGACAAAATTAAAACCCATTATAGGTCTTACTATTATGATTTCAAAAGTGTAAATTTTATAGTGTTATGAGTTCATTTTCTATTTTTCCATTATTTATTAATCAATAGTATCTCTTAAACATTAAATAATGACATTCACTAAATTTTTAATATCATTTTAATTTTTCATATTTTGTAAATTAATTTACATGTCATCAATTCTCATGGAATTCTTTTGAGGTTAAAAAGAAAAATAAAAAAATAAAAAATTGATTAAATTATGGTGTCCGTGCACGAGAGGTTTTAGAAATTAGCTTAATTGTCAATTAAAAATTAATATAAAAATCCACTAAAATATTGAAGAAAATTATTCTCATCAATATTTGGTGTCTTAGGTAACTTCATTTAAAAGGATTCACAAAAAATCATTTAGTTGTGTCAAATTATGGTGTCAGTACATGAGCATGGTATGCTCTTGAAACAAACATTTTGAAAAAGTGGTTTTTAATGATCCATACCAAAAATATAATCTATCATATGAGTATACAAATAAATTACATATTCAAAAAGAAGATTCTAGGCACTACAATTTTTATTTCTAAATTTTTTTATATTTAATCTCTAAATGGCTCAAATTTTGGCATCATTTGACAATATATTTCAAAAATAGGAAAAACACTTCTACTTTTTGGCCAAAAGTGAGACCAACTTCTTGCACTAACCCATATATGAATATTTATACTATAGTCTCATAGGTTTAGTTGAATGAAGCTACCAAACATCAACACTCCCTCTTAGCTAGGGGGGATGAACAAGAACATGAACAACATATTACCTCAATGTAAAAATTGGTTTCTAAAATGTCAACTCATTTGATATCCTGGTTTATTGAATGCCAAGTCATTTCATAAATGTCAACTCATTTAACATTTGAAAGTTAACTCATTTGATATTGGGTAAGTGCACCAAGTTGTGGTGCCAAAAGGGGGTTATAAGTGGACACCTTTTTTCTGAAATCAGCAATTTCTAAACTTCAACAAGAATTTAAAGATAGTTACGCTCAAAATTTTAAGATATGAGAAAAACAAAAGTAGTAGTCCATTGAATCTAGTTTCTAAACTACTAATTTTTTTCAAAATGGTTTACTTTTAGGTCCTCAAAAAAGGAGGCCACAGAAAGTGCTACTATTTATTTCAAAAAAATATAACACAATACAAAGTGTAGCCCCCCTAAAATTTTAACTTTCTTTTTGAAATTCTTTAATCACTCTGGTCAAAACTTACCTAACACTATGTAGTTTATCCTAGATTTTTTGGGTAATTTTATAATGTGTATTTTATTTAATAAATTTTTTAATTAGACACATCCCATAAATATGAAATATCTGTGTGCTCCACCTAGAAATGATTGAAAACTAATCTAAAATCAAAACTTCCTTTTTTTCAAAGTGTGTAGAATGTAGTCTAGTTTCTAAGAAACTAAGTTGTTGCAAAATTTGATGAATGAGCTAAAATCTATAGCCCAATTAGTATATGTTGGTTTTTGACCAAAAAATGGACATATATTCAAAAGAAATTATAGATGAAAAGCTTAAAATAGTTCAAATAAAAAATAAATTATATGGTTATATAGCTAACACAGAGACCTACAATGTCATGTAACCTGACTTTATCGATGCTCAACCACAAGAAAACTTGAAGGAGAGCACACAAGAAAAATCAATCATTTTTTGTATGTTTGTAGAAAAACATGTCTCAAACCAGTTTAGAGACTCCAAACCTTCGGGTTGGATCCCCAAGGAAAAACCAAACCTTAGGCTTGGTAGAATACAAAGCTTTGAATAACACATGCACCCTATAGCGCACACATGCTATTTAAAGCTTTTTAAATTTAAGTCTTAATAATGCATGCATGCTTTAGTGTGTGCACACTATTGACACCTAAATAGTGCATAGAGAGGGAAGGAGAGAGGTAGAGTGAGAGTGAGAGAGAGAGGAGAGGGGTGGGGATGGGTGTGTGTGTGTGTGTGTGTGTGTGTGTGTGTGTGTGTGTGTGTGTGTGAGAGAGAGAGAGAGAGAGAGAGAGAGAGAGAGTAGGGAATGAGATAGGGGAGAGAGATAGTAGGTGATGGGTGAGAGGGGAAGTGAAAGAGAGAGTAGGGGATGGGAGAGAGAGGAAGTGAGAGAGAGAGAGTAGGGGATGGAAGAGAGAGGAAGTGAGAGAGAGAGAGTAGGGGCAATAGAGAGAATATAGGATGGGAGAGAGAGGAAGTGAGAGAGAGTAGGGGTGGAAAAGAGAGAGTATGGGATGGGAGAGAGAGGAAGTGTGAGAGAGAGTAGGGGTGGAAGAGAGAGTACGAGATAGGAGAGAGAAATTGAGAGTAGGGGATGGTAGAGAGAGAGTAGGCTATGGGAGAGGGAGAAAGAGAGGGAGAGAGAGGACGAGGATGGGTGTGTGTGAGAGAGAGAAAGTAGGGCATGGAAGAGAGTGTGAGAGTGTCAGAGAGAGTAGGGGTGGTAGAGAGAGAAAGTAGGGGATGGGAGAGGGGGGAGAGAGTAGGGGATGAGAGAGAGAGGAAGTGAGTGAGAGAGAGTAGGGGTGGAAGAGAGAGAGAGTACAGGATGGGAGAGATAGATTGAGAGTAGGGGATGGGGGAGGGAGTAGGCAGTGGGAGATGAAGTGGGAGAGGGAGAGTGAGAGAGATAAGAGGATGGGAGTGTGAGAGAGAGAGAGAGTAGGGGATGGGAGAGGGGAGAGAGAGGGGGGATGGGTATGTGTGTGTGTGTGTGTGTGAAAGAGAGAGAGAGTAGGGAATGGAAGAAGGGAGAGAGAGGGTAGCCTGAGAGAGAGATAGAGTAGCCTAAGAGAGAGAGATAGAGTAGGCAGTGGGAGAGGGAGAGAGAGGGGGAATGGGACTATGTGTAAGAGAGAGAGTAGGGAATGAGAGAGAGTTTGAGAGAGAATAGGGGTGGTAGAGAGGGTAGGGGATGGGAGAGAGAGTAGAGAGGGAGAGAGAGAGTACGTGGTGGGAGGAGTGGGAGAGGGAGAGAGAGGGGGGATGGGAGTGTGTGAGAGAGATCTAGACAGTAGGGGATGTGAGAGAGAGAGGGGGGGGATGGGAGTGTGTGTCTATGAAAGAGAGAGAGTAGGGGATGGGAGAAGGGAGATAGAGTAGGAGATGGGAGAGAGAGTGAGAGAGAGAGTAGGTTGTGGGACAGGGAGTGGGAGAGGGAGAGA
Source organism: Cupressus sempervirens (assembly GCA_028749045.1). NCBI lineage: Eukaryota > Viridiplantae > Streptophyta > Pinopsida > Cupressales > Cupressaceae > Cupressus > Cupressus sempervirens. The sequence goes on along the minus strand of CM053793.1, from coordinate 6,070,112 downwards.
GAGAGGGGGGATGTGAATGTGTGTAAGAGAGAGTAGGGGATGAGAGAGAGAGTAGGGGGTGGTAGAGAGAGAGTAAAATATGTGAGAGAGAGAGTGAGATTAGGGGATGGGAGAGAGTGTGAGAGTGAGAGAGGGAGAGTAGGGGTGGTAGAGAGAGTAGGGGATGGGAGAGAGAGAGTAGGCAGTGGGAGAGGGAGTGGGAGAGGGAGAGTGAGAGAGAGAGGAGCATGAGAGTGTGGGAGTGAGAGAGAGAGTAGGGGATGGGAGAGGGGAGAGAGAGTAGGGGATGGGAGAGGAGAGAGAGAAGGGATGGGAGTGTGTGTGTGTGTGTCAAAGAGAGAGAGTAGGGGATGGGAGAGGGGAGAGAGAGTGGGAGAGGGAGAGAGAGAGGGGGGATGGGAATGTGTGTAAGAGAGAGAGAGTAGGGGATGGGAGAGAGTGTGAGAATGTGAGAGAGAGTAGGAGGTGGCGAAGAGAGAGTAGAGAGAGAGAGAGTGAGAGAGAGAGTGTGTGTGTGTGTGAGAGAGAGAGAGAGAGAGAGAGAGATAGATAGAGAGAGAGAGGGAGAGGGAGTGAGTGAGAGAGTAGGGGATGAGAGAGAAGAGAGAGAGAAAGAGAGGGGGATGGGTGTGTGTGTGTGAAAGAGAGAGAGTAGGGGATGAGAGAGGGGAGAGAGAGTAGGGTGTGGGAGAGGGAGTGGGAGAGGGAGAAGAGAGAGGGGGATGAGAGTGTATGTAAGAGAGAGAGAGTAGGGGATGGGAGAGTGTGTGAGAGAGAGTAGGGGTGTTAGAGAGAGTAAGGGATGGGAGATAGAGAGTGAGAGTAGGGGATGAAAGAGAGAGAGAGTAGAGAGGGAGAGAGTGAGATAGAGACAATAGGTAGTGGGAGAGGGAGAGAGAGAGGGGGATGGGAGTGTGTGTGAGAGATCTAGAGAGTAGGGGATGGGAGAGGAGAGAGAAGGGGGATGAGAGTGTGTGGGTGTGTGAAAGAGAGAGAGTATGGGATCGGAGAGGGGAGAGAGAGATAGTAGCCTGAGAGAGAGAGAGTAGGGGATGGGAGAGAGAGTAGGTGGTGGGAGAGGGAATGGGAGAGGGAGAAGGAGAGGGGGATGGGAATGTGTGTAAGAGAGAGAGTGAGAGTAGGGGATGGGAGAGAGTGTGAGAGAGAGTAGGGGATGGGAGAGAGAGTGAGAGTGGGGGATGGGAGAGAGAGAGTAGAGCGGGAGAGAGAGTGAGAGAGAGAGATAGTAGGTGGTGGGAGAGGGAATGGAAGAGGGAGAGAGAGGGGGGATGGGAATGTGTGAGAGAGATCTAGAGAGTTGGGGATGGGAGAGGAGAGAGAAAGGGGGGATGGGAGTGTGTGTGTGTGTGAAAGAGAGAGTAGGGGATGGGAGAGGGGAGAGAGAGTACCCCAAGTGAGAGAGTGAGAGAGAGAGAGTAGCAAGTGGGAGAGAGAGAGTAGGTGGTTGGAGAGGGAGTGGGAGAGGGAGAGAGAGGGGGATGAGAGTGTGTGTAAGAGAGAGTAGGGGATGGGAGAGAGTGTGAGAGTGTGTGAGAGAGTAGGGGGTGGCAGAGAGAGAATGGGATGGGAGAGAGAGAGTGAGTAGGGGATAAGAGAGAGAGTAGGTAGTGGGAGAGGGAGTGGGAGAGGGAGAGTGAGAAAGAGAGAGGAGGATGAGAGTGTGTGAGTGAGAGAGAGAGTAAGGGATGGGAGAGGGGAGAGAGAGAGAGTACCCCAGGAGAGAGATAGGAGAGAGAGTAGGAAATGGGAGAGGGAGTAGGAGAGGGAGAGCAAGAGAGAGTAGGGGATGGGAGAGGAGAGAAAGAGCGAGAGAGAGTAGGGGATCTAAGAGGAGAGAGAAAGTGAGAGAGTAGGGGATGGGAGAGGAGAGAGAGTGAGAGAGAGTATGAAATGGGAGAGAGAGAGAGTAGGAAGTGGGAGAGGGAGTAGGAGAAGGAGAGTGAGAGAGAGATTAGGGGATGGGAGAGGGGAGAGAGAGTAGGGGATGGGAGAGGAGAGAGAGTGAGATAGTAGGGGATGGGAGAGAGAGAGAGTGAGAGAGTAGGCAATGGGAGAGGGAGTAGGAGAGGGAGAGCGAGAGAGAGAGAGAGAGAGTAGGGGATGGGAGAGGAGAGAGAGAGTGAGAGAGAGTAATGGATCGAAGAGGATAGAAAGAGTAGGGGATGGGGGATGGTGGGCTAGGGAGAGATTTATTTTTACATAGTGCATATGCACTATAGTGTGTACATGCTTTATAGTGCATACGGGCTATAGTGAATACACTCTATGTGAAATCACCAAAAAATTGTCATAAAAAAAGTTTGGGTCCCTGCTGATCCATATTCTACTTTTGTTGTTGTTGTGCATTCTATTGTTCTGATAGAAAACATGGGTTTCAAGTTGTTAGAAGTTGGAAAACACTATTTGAAGAGTTTTTGAAGCTAGCAAACATCAAATTCAATCATTAGATATGCTATTTGAAGGCTTTTTGAATATTCTTTCTATAGAAAAGGTTAGCGTAGTCCTTTTTAAATATTGTTTGTTGATATATAGAGACAAATTTGATTATAATTTGACATGTTTAATATATAGTGAATTCATTGAAATTTTTATGTTTAAATGAATTATTATTTAGAAATGGTTAGAAATTTGGCAAGTTGTTTGATATATATTGTGCATTCATTGAAATAATTGTAGTTTTTATATTTATTTGAATCATTTGTAATTTATAAATTGTAAGTAATTCAGATGTTTGAATAATTTGACATATAGAAATCATCATCATGCCAAGGAAGAAAGCAAAAACTCAAACAAAAGAAGAGAGGGAGGTAGATTTGGAAATTAAAAGAGATGAAATGAAACTAATACATGAAGAAAGAAAATTGCAAAGCAATAATGAATAATTGACTTTCAAAGAGGAACAAGAACCACCGATACAAAGAAACAGAGAGGAAGAATTGGAAAGACAAAGAGAACGAATGAGACTGTTATGCTCAAAAAGATAATTAAATTGTGAAGCTACACCATATTCCAATATTGGAGTCATATCATCCTCTCATGTTGAAGATACACTAATTTGTAGATCTAATGATGTACACATTCCATCATGTCATGTTGAAGGCACAACATCAACACATCAAGTAGGTGATATTTCATCTTTTGCATCTTATTGCAAAGGCACATCATCTTTAGTTTAAGCTACACAAAATACTCAACCTTATGTTGATGTTCAAAATGTTGAGGGAATGGAAGATATTATAATAGCTTCTAGAATTTATTTTAGAAGACCAAAATATTTGATTGATATTGATATTAACATTTTGAAATCAATGCCTAACAAGATTAGCAAGTGTACTTGTCAAAGAAAAGTTAATTGTATGTGTATATTATTCTTTGAAGAATTAAATATTATAGGTCAATGCCAATTATTTTTTGAAATGATGATGAATTTAAAATTTAGGCCTATCATGAAGATTCTTGGGCTAAGAACAATGGATGATTCAAAAGATTAAAGTATTGTAAAGAATCTAATGAGTGATTATGAAAAAGTGGGTTCCAAATCATGCATAAAAGATAGTAATATCACAAGATGAGTACTTACATCGACAATAATAAGTACCCAAATGAAGAAAGCTTGACTCATGAGAAAGACAAGAAAAATATTAAAAATTGGTAAAGGTAGTCTAAGGAGAGCCATGCTAAGGCATGAGAGATTGGAAGATCCAACAAAAAATGAGTTATGGACATTTAGTAGTAGACTACCACAAAAGAATAAAGAAATTAGTGAAGCTTTGAAAGATTTTTGGAAAAGTAACACGTGTTTCCCCTAATCAAATAGATGTTGTAAGAAGGAGGATTGGTAGCCAAAACTGTGACACACATGCGAAACATTTTTTGAACTCAACTCAAACATAATTTTTTGCAAAATTTATTGGTATGTACCTTCAAATTTAAATAAGTCAAAGATTTTTTGAGATGGGTAAACCTTTTTATGTGAAGATAAATCACACACACACAACTTGTTGTTGTAGGATACATATTGAATTTTCTAACCATTTTGATGTTTTTAGGCATATATGTGTATTTTGCATTCTAAGTTTGTTTTGCAGGATTGTGACATGAATGAGCGACCAAAATCTTCAAGAGAATTCATATCCAATATTTTATGTGAAATAGGGGATAGCCAAATTTTTTAAAAGACATCATGCTTGGATGGTACATGCTTATTTTGTGGTTCTTTGCAACTTTTATCAACTTGTGAACATATGGATAGTACACGTTCAATTGGAAATGAAATAATAGATTATGAAAAATTCAAGACAGTGAAATATGCTCTAAAAGATGGGAAATAGGGTAAAAGATGTGATTTAGTAATTGAACAGATTCTAGTGTATGAGTTCATGAAGATTTTTCGTGAAAAGATTATTTATGAATATGCAAGGCATACACATAGAGCTTGATGGTTGGATTTGCAATTCAAGTTGTGCAAGGATATGTTTCTACTAGATACCATTATTTTGGTTGTAGATTTCATAGAGAACTACACACTACAACCAAAAAATGAGGTGCAACCAAAGTATTATCCTTCTCAACAAGTTTCCATATTTTTTCACATAACATTCATGCATTCACCTACAAGTACAGAGGATGATAGAAATATTTTGAGGGAGTGCCATTTTTACATCAGTGATGATCGATCACATTCTATGGAGTTTGTACATGGTTGTTTTCAACTATTTTATGGAGATTTGGTTAACAAGGGCATACCATATCATCAACACATTATTTGGTCAGACCATTATGCATTTCAATTCAAGAATGCACAGATGTTCTATTGGTTGGGCAGGATGCACAGGTTGTGTAGAATTTAATATATGGGGAATTTCACAAAGGTTTGTCATAAAAAGGGAGATCATGATGGTACAAGCACATGCATCAAAAGAGCCTTAGCTCGTGAAGAACTAAAGTACAAATATGGAGCAATATTGACATGCAAAATCCATCATCCAGTGGTATAACACTAAAATGTGTCTAGGGAAGGAAGGTAAGTATACGGTTCACATATTTTTTGGTTCATAGATAATACAAACATTGCACCATATGAGGATTGTTGCACACTAACAAGATCAAGTGTGTTGCACTCTTTTAAAAGCTCTGATGTAGGTTCATGGAGTATCCACACATGAAAAATGGCATGCTATTGTCCATCATGAGTAGAGGAAAATAGGGATGACTGTGAGTCGACTGAATGGGTGGACAAATGACATATACAAGTTTTGGACCCAGTTGACACCTATCATCCCCCACAAGCACTGGAAACAGTAGAGATGGATTCATCTATTGAATTTGACCACTTGTATGATCTAGTGCAACCATATATATATATATATATATAATTTCAATATGTAACTTTATAACTTTTACCTAAGTATTTTCTAAATTAATGACCACATTTTATACATTTATCACTGTAGGCCATGTCTTTGCTATTATTGCACCTGAAGATAATGAAGAAGGGACATATTATTATTTATGTTGTGTCAGGGCCAGACAAAAATTGGATCACTCGATTATAGATGGTGAAGGTTAAGAGTACCATATCGGTATGGTCATTATAAATGACACATGGCTTAGATGATATTCTATGAAGAACCCTAACTTGTGGTTATTCAAGGATTGCCAAATAGAGAGGAAGGTTCTTCATTATTCAAACCTTGTTGTTGCATCAAATGTCCACTTGATAAAATATGGTGGAAAACCACATAATAAGATTCTTTGGAAAGTTTGTGAGTTAGACCATGAGGCAATACTTGATACATTAAAATGTAGAGAAAATCTATTTGGTTCATTAGATTGAATAGGGAGAGATGGAGAGAGAGAAAGAGTGGTCGATTGGATCCAGTGGTGTCATTATAAGCCAAGATACCAAATTGAACCAAAGGTCAAATTTGATGAATTTGAGTTATTTTATATGAAATAAGGACTTTGTAGGTCTTTAGATAGATTTAAATGCCTTGGGGTCTTTCGGAAAATATTTAGGTGTCTAGAAGATCAAAAGAAGCTATGAGGAGTTGGAGTTTCCCTTTCTACCATTCCCTCCAAATTCATTGTATTACTCTACCTTGCTTGTTTCTACATTGGTATGTTATTTGCATACCAAATGTGGATTGTCCCTCACCCAAAACAATGTTGCAACCTCTCCCCCAAGACTATCCACATGATAAGGTGGGTATTGTTATTATGTGTAAGTGATGAGATATGTTTAAATCATAGATTTTATGTTTTGATTTGTTTAAAATCTAGATACATTATTTTAATTTATATTAGATTCTTTAATATGACCCATTTTTAGATTAGTCATTTGAATAAGAGAAAGTTTAGAATTTGTTGTTTAGATCAAAATGTAATGAAAGAACATGAAAATTGTTAGAATGTGAATGCTTTGTGATGCAAAGTCATGATTGTGTGCATGTAACTAGAAACTTGAAACTGGCAAAAGCAAGGATATAATGGGAAAAGTTTCTAGGACTCATCAAGCCATTCAATAAGTCACTTGATCATTGCTAGAAGCTCAACCAAATAATTCTTTGTATTTGGAACGTTGTTACCAATAATAATAATATGACTAACATGATTTTATCTTTTATTTGCTTTTCCATCTATAATTATTTCAGATAAACTCTAAAAAAAAATTATTTTTGAATCATAAACTTATAAAACATATCTTATAATGCTAGATTGAATTTTGATGTGTTATCATCTAAGATATATATAAATGTATGAGAAGTTTAAATTAGCTAAATCTATTGGGATAAGTGGTATTGTAATAGATGGTTTTAAGATTCATTTGAAGAATATAAAGTGGCAAAAGTGATGCATGTCATTAGACAAAACAATTTCTTCACTGGAAATGAAATTAGGAGCAGCAAGAGTTGTGAATGGAATGAAGATGAATGGAGTGGAGAAAGCAAATAAATCTTCAGCGAAAAAAGAAATTGTTGTGGTGGGAATCAACATTTCTTTTTGCAGTAGAAAATGATGAGATTTTGCTTGATGCACTTGGATGCCACAAGATCAACAACTATACTCAATTAAAACACTTGTAACAATTTTATGTTTTTTAATTTGAATATTACTATGTCTTGTTTGAATCCCACGAATAAAATGGGAAATGGGAAATGAGAATAGCAAGGTCAAAGTTGAAGAAGTTGGAGGAGGAGAAGGGGATAGTGATAAGGTTTGTGATTGGGCATAATGCTACACTAGGTGGCATTTTGGATCATGTAATTGAAGAAGAAGATGCAGAACATAATGATTTCCTTAGACTCAAACATGTTGAAGGCTACCATCAGCCCTCAACAAAGACCAAGATCTACTTCTCTACAACACTCACTAAATGGGATGTTGATTTCTATGTTAAAGTTGATGATGACATGCATGCCAATCTAGATACAATATCATCATTCATGGTTTCATCTAAATGGTATATTTTATGTTATAATTTGTTTAGATAGTTCATGTGTTTTTTTTTTGGGTAGAACTTATTTGTTGTTTTCATCAGAGATGGGTAATTCTACATAAAAAGCTAGTGCCATTTTATATGTTGTTTAAAGTTGATATCTATCTTAAAAGTCTAAATCTTTTACATTTGTGTAATATTTTAATCCAAAGATAACTAAGAATTCATCGAGTCTTAAAGAACTAGGTAAAAGGTATTTTAAAAGGTGATAAGTTGGCCTTCTCCTTTGGAAAGTTTGGAAGATTGCCAAGGAAAATTTAATTTTGACCTACTAGGAATTCTAGGCCTAAGTTAGGGATATTGATCATTTGAAGGTGTTGGGGCCTTGAAAGTGCATGAATCCTAGTGGTTTAGTCATAGAAATGATTAATCAAGTCTAAGTTTGAAGTCTTGAAACCTTTTTACTTGTTTTCCCTTAATTGGCCTAGTTAAGGGCAATAGTCCCTAAAGCCATATTTTGATCCAAGTTTTCCAAGAACCCTAGGAAAAGGGAAGGACCTTAGGAGGGTGGAGTCCACTTGGATAAGTAAAGTTCATCATTTGGAAATGGTTGGTAACCAAGATATCATCTTGAAGTGGGTTTGGGTACCCTTAGAGGTTTAAGAACCAAGTGGTAGAAGTAGGCTATGTACTTTGCATCAATAAGGGTCATTAGACCTAGGTGTGATAGCTAGGGTGTAGGAAGTCACAATGATTTGGAAGAGTCACTAATTGGTCTAAAATTCAAGGCATATCTTACCATAGGGAAATGAGAAAGTTAAGGGATAAGTCTCTAGCTTAGGGAACGGTCCCTAGCATGGAATTGCTAAGGGATAACCCATTTAACAAGTTGGAAGTGTTAGAAAGTATTTTGAATGTAGTAGAAGTTTGAGTTATATAGGTGAGGATAGAAAAGAGTAAAAAACACATGAAGCAAGTGAATTGAACAATGCACATATTGTTTCATCTTAAATAAAAAAGTATATCTAGATTTGACTTTTTTTAAAAGGGTTCAAAGGTAGATTGAAGGTCATCATCAATATTATTTTTGTTTAACATAACCTTTCAATATGTTGCTCTTGATTTTTGCTTGGTAAGAATTAAGTATAAATCTACAAAAAAATGCATTTGCATTGTGGCTCATGTCTCTTAGTGGTGCAGGAGCACTCTCACATGGAATGATGAAATAAGGGTGTTTGGGCCTCTTAGGTTCACCGTCAACCCTTTTGTGTGGCCCATTAGCAATTTGGGTATATTATGAACTCGTTCCTCAATGAGCTCACAAGGGAACAATTTATGTAATTTGAATGCATATACTTATAATCTATGGTCTAGTAGTTGTGTTGGGTCAATCTAGACTCATTTGAATGGTTAAAATGCCTTTTAGGCACTAAAATGTAAAAAATGCATTTAAAGTGCAAAAGTTGCTATGCAACTTTGCAACTTTTTGCATAACTAACCAAAAATGCTTCTAATCTTTCCTCCAACAGTCACAACCTTTCAAATATCATTGGATCACTTGGGGAAGACCTTCGTATATCTATTTCAGGTGGGTGGAAGATACACTGTACATTTTTGGCATTGAAATCAATTAAAAGAACCTTATTTTCTACATTCCAGGCTATTTTTCTGCATGGTACTATCATGTATAGATGCCTCGAGATCTATGCTTGGTATGGTTGGATATATTTTTGAATAATGTTTATAATGCAATTGGTTTGAGGTCTTTAAACACTATAGAACTCAAGTTATTCCTATTTTAGTGTCGACAACCCAAAATTCAAGGGTTTCAAGGGTTTTGATTGAAATCAAGATATAATGTGAGACTCCACCATAGGAAAATTATGGCCTTTTGTGGAATCCTTGTATTTTTAATGCACTTTAAGATGATTTTTTTTAAAGTGATAAGATGTAGGGAGAAGGAAGAAACATGATGCCCTAGATACATATACCTTGTATGCATCAATACACAAACCTTTTGTCCCAACATTTTAAGGCCTCAACATTCCATATTATGGTTTGTAACTTGGTAATAAACATATTTGGATCATTCCTCAACATCTCCAATTGGTCTCATGTTTTTAGAACATGTTTACATGGTACCTCCTTTATAAATGTGGCCTAATTAGCCCTTGTGTCTAAATGTTGTCCCCACGGGTTTTGACAATTTGATTGCTAATGTGATCTTTCCACTTTGGAACTTGATAGTAAATTAGAAATAGAAATGAATCTTCATGTTATTCTTTTCTTTTCATGTTGATCATACAAGCTATTTTCCTAAGTCTCATTCCTTGTGCTATTAGAAATCTAAGAGGTTAATGAAGGAACTATGTCCTTTTCTGAGTTTGGGGTCTTCAATTCCAATCGATATGCCTATTCTAATGTAAGAACATAATTTCTTGAGTCTAAGTTCTTGGTTCCATGTTTGGTGTAGGTTTCTTGTATTAAGTAGTATTTGTTGTCAAGGTGCAAATGTGGGGTCTTGAGCCTTGTTTAGGCTGTCAAACCTTGTTAGGTTGTTCTTGTAGGTTGTACTCTCCCAATCTACCTTGTTAGTACCTTGCCACTTGCATCGCTTAGGCCCTTTTGTATTTATTTTAATTCCCTTGCATTATCTTCATAGTTACTAGTGTATAGGTTGATATTTGAATCTCAACATGTGAATAGTTTGTCTTAGTTCTCATATGTAGTCAAGGTCCTTGACATAAATTAAAAGTCATAAGTTACATGCATTATCAAAATTCAATTGGGTCTCACAAAATTGATTCCAATTTTTCTCATGCCGAAGTGGTTGGAAAACCTTAAGACCCAACCAATAAGTCATCCTTCTATGTTGATAGGCATGTATTATAATCAAGTCTCTAGGAATTTATTGCAAGCTCTTTAAGCATCTTCACATGTCATTGGGTTAAGTCTTGCATCCCAACAATATAGTATTGAAGACCTAATTTCATATCACCCTCTTAACACAATCATAGTTAAGTATTTGACACTTGACTACATATGAACATGTATTGAACTTACAACTTGTAACATAGCTCTAGGACCCAATTACATATTGTGTCTCTTCTACACTTCCAACCAAGTCTTTAGGATATGATTACATATCTTCTTTATAGAAACTTTTAGGCAAAGTGATTTAGAGCAAGATGGGCCCTTACAACTTCTATGAGAAAATACTCTGAACAATGTGTTTTGAAAAAGGTTTTTGAATGCAACCTTAAGGCTTAAGTTTCCCAAATCAAGTAAATGAATTATCCAAAGACTTCTTAGTAATATAATGGTTTTGAATACCATAGTAAACCCCAAATAACTAGTTTTCAAAATACCAAGAGCCTATCTCTAAGGTAAACCAATCATCCCAGCCTACTAGGCCTACAAGCCCCCAATTAGCCCTCAAATGATGTCCTCTTGCATTTTTCTCCATATTTTTTTGTAACATAAAGAGAATACATTGAATATTAGGATACCAATTTTTCTTCTCTATAACATATCAAAAGATGAGGTATGGTTATTTTGGACCAAGTCTTTGTTGTTACACTATGGGCCACATTTTAAGCATAAAAACCCCTCCATTTACAAAGGAACTATATGGAATAACTATCCCTCAACCATAAAACTTGGTAAAGTATCTTAATATGACCCTAAAGTGATTATTATTCAATTGGATTCAACCCATAAACTTTCTATATGTGCTTTTTATGAAACCCTCACCAAATAAGGCGAAAAACTAGGGCCTCTTCAAATCTAACTAAGAAATCACTTTCAGGTCCTGTTACTTGATCCTGCACCATGTTTATGATGACTAATTTTACTATTTTACATAAAACCATGGCCTCCTTTAGGCAGATCTCCTGCTTCTATACCTATGGCATCAAATTTAATGCATTTTTAAGCACCCAAGCACTCAGAACTTGTCTAGTTGAATGATCATCTACATCCTATGACTATTCCCTCCATTAGTATGCATAATTACTTATGATATATTTTAATATTCCATCCCCAAGTCATAGTTAGTATAGAAAGGGGATGGTTACATCACTTTTCTTGAAGGAAACTAGTGCAGGGCACCAAGGCAAATGGACAGTGGTCCTAGTTTTGGATTTGGAACATTAATAAGAATGTTGTAATAAGACCAAAATGTAAGGTCAATTGGGCTCTAGGTGCCATTATAAGCCAAAGTGTCAAATTGTACAAATGGGTCAAAAATAAGAAATTTTGGTGGTTTTTAAATGCAAATAGGATTTTTGTGATCCTTAGAAGGTTTTAATAGTCATTAGGGTCATTTGGTCAAGTCCTAGGTGTATAGGAAGTTAGTTGTCAAAAATTGCAAAAATTGTCAAGCAAAATTGCAAAAATGGTTATATGTTGGCATAACCATTTGAAATATGGTTATGACCATTGAAGACATATAGGACATGTTTAAATATTTTGTACATGGAGAGGACAACATGATGGTACAAACTAGTGAACATTTGCATCAATAAAACTCTGATTTTCTACCATTTTCACTATTTTTTTATGTTGTATAGAACTGTACAGATTGGGAGAAGGGATCAATTGACATGGTTGGATAGCTTGATGAACTAGGCTTCATTTTATTTTGTTTTGAAGGATTTATCTTTTCATTTGTTCAAGTTGTCGCATTTTTTAGTCAAGTTGCTTGTTTGGGGGCTGAATTTGAGTGTTTTGGGAAACATGCATGGTTGGAGTTTAATGCCACTTAGAGGAATGCAAGTTAGGGGAGTGTACCTTAATATGGTAGAGTTTTAGGCTTGGAGGAGAAGGTTTCATATTTTTACCAGCTGGCCCTAGGCTGAACATCCCTATGTGTTCAACCTAGATTTGTAGGAGAAGTGGTGATTAGACTTCCAAACCAACTGATCTAGCCTAGGAAAATGCTGAAATGGAGATGTGGTATGGGGAGGAAGAGTTCCATGTAGTTGTGCTGGTTCTATGAATCCATATCCTAACACTTGCTTTGGAAAGCCAACCTAATTAGGCCTATTAGGTCTGTGAACCAAGTCAGAGTTAGGACATGCTGGATTAGGTTCAGCCCAAAATATTTTGGAGTCTTCAAGAACCTGGTAAAGGGTATTTAAAAAGAAAATTTGTTTGATACCTAATTTGGAAAGTTTGGAAGTTAGCCATAGAAAACTGAAAATTCACCTACTAGGATTTCTAGGCTTGATTTTGGGAATTTGTTCTTTTGGGGGTGTTAGAACCCTAAAAGTGCATGAATCTTTGTGGTATGAACCTAGTGATGTTGGTCCTAGCCTAAGTTTGGAGTTTGAAAATCGGATTTCACATTTTGCCTTATTTGGCCTAGTTGAGGGTTAGTGTCCCTAAAACCTACAATTGACCCAAGTTTTCTAAGAGCCCCAGAGAAGCGGAAAGACCTTAGAAACATGGATTCCACTTGGAGAGATAGTGGTCAGCATTGGGTAAAGGAAATTAAGCCTGATTGGCATCTTGCAGTGGGTTGGGTGTTACTAGGCACTTAGGAAGCTTTTGGTGAAAGAAGGTTGTAAGCTCTACATTAGAAACAATGTGAAAATGACTATTTGAAAAAACTTCATCTAAATAAATGGAAACATCAAATTGGACCTAAGTGTGGTAGTATGGGTATTGGATGCCATTTATTGCATTCCTGTAAACACAAAGAGTTTTTTTGCTGCATTTCACCAATCTCACTGTGTCCATGGTCATTGTTCTCTTTTCATTCATGTTTGGGGCTATGTTACTAGAGGATAGCACCAAGGAACTTTGTTTAAATATTTTGATTTTCATGTTCTTTTTTACCTACTTAGGCTAGAATAAACAACCCTTGAATGAGAAGTCCATGGTTGTCAAAGAAAGACACCATTTTGTATGCTTAAGGCACTTTATTTAATTTATAAGAAAAAGTTGTTGATTAGTGAAATTCAAGATTTTTAATTTTTTTGGTCAATAAATCCTAGGACTAATTTGTTTTTATCTATTTTTAGGTATTTTGGAACCTTTCCCAAGTCCTATACGTGGAATCAAGTGAAAAATGTGAAAATTGCACTTTTTGTGCAAAGTTGCATTGTTGAAATTTGTAAAAGTTGCTCAAATTTGCAACTTAGTGGGAAAAGGGTTATAACTATTAAAATATTGGATCTAACAATTAAAAAATATATAAGAGATATATATATATACCTCATTTGTGAGGTCTGGAGGACATTAATATACAGATTGGAAGAAGTTGCAAAGAAAGCAATTTAGTTTTTGAGTCATTTTTATTGTTGTTTGCATGCTGTACAAAATGTATGGAATTTTAGACTAGATGTGATAAATTTTTGAGATAGATATTTGAATCATCTTTCTTTTTCTTCTAGTCTCATCATTCTACATGTTTTCTAACTCAAGTTATTGTATTTTTAGTGAAACTAGGTTTATAAGACAACATTTTGGTGCACACAGCAAAAATGGGCCTCTAACTACAATTTCCTTTGTTGAAATTTCATGCGCATTTTGGAAATGGTAGTTAGTAGGGTCTTTTTTAAGATTCCAGGGTTTTGAGATTGGAGGATGTGTTTTGTGAGTTTTCCAATCAATCCCTAGGTCAAGTACCATGAAGGATTTGACCTCTTGTAGCATGTTGATTTGTGAATGGCAGGAGTTTGGGAATTGGTGAAGTGCCGAGCATTTGGAAATAAGTTATTTTAGTGTTGTTGAACCTTATTGAGCATTGATTTCATTTTCCTAACCCTGTTTCCTACTAGTTGCTTTGTAAACCAGTCATCTACTTGATTGGGACATGCTTGGGAACTAACAATCTCCATTTAAGCTTAAGTCTCCATTTAAAGTTGGAAATGAGATTTTTGTTGTTCTATTAAGATCACTAATATATTTTGATCATAAATTTGAGGGATAATTCCCAACTTGAGTATCCTAGTATCCCAAGTCTTGTAAATTCAAAGTTGCAATGTTGCTCAAAAAGTTGCTTGAGCAATTTTTGCAATTTTTGCAAAAAAGTTGAAAATGGACATTTGGGAAGTTGTGACTATCCATGCTTGGATATACGAACATGGGAATTATTTTTTTTTAAGGTTAGAAGGTTTCTAGTTAGATTTTCATTTTAAAGCAACTTTTACAACTTTTGCAATTTTGCACAAAAAGTGCAACTAATGCAAAGTTCACTAGATTTCACTTCTAGGACTTGGAAAAGGTTCCAAACTATTAAAAAACAATTGAAAACACCTAATCTTAGGATATCTTGACCAAAAACTCAAAAAGACTCAATTTGGCCTAATTAGCAACTTTTGCTCATATCTTGCACAAAGTGGCCTACGCATACATATCTTGCTCATATCTCTATCACCATTCGTCATGGGATCAATCTATTTATTTCATTAGCTTTGGGTGGCTGGGTAAACCCTTTCCCCAAGCTCATGATATCCCTTTGAGTGATCAAACATTCTTGAGCACACTGAACCGAAATGTCCCTAAGGGTTACTAAATGCCATAGGGCAACAATCTTTGATGGGGCATATCTTGGAGCTCGTGTGAGGTATGGATGCAATTCTAGGTGCTATAAGACCATGTTGTAGAGACCTCTCTCTCTTTATAGAGATCTTACTCCTTTGTGATTTTGCAACACCATCTCGGGTGATGCCAAAAATTGTAGTGTTGGCCATTACAAAGTTGTCACCTACCGAATCTCCCTCACCATTCATCATGGGATCAAACTGTATGTTCTATTAGCTCTGGGTGGCTGGGTAAACCCTAGCCCCAATCTCATCCTATCCTATTGAGCCCTTGAATTTTCTTGGGCATGCCAAACCAAAACATCCCTAAGAGTCACTGAATGTCATAGTCCAGTGATCTTTGACGAGGCATATCTCAGAGCTTGCGTGAGGTATGGATGCGATTCTTGGTCTTATAGGACCATGTTGCGAAGACCAATAAATTCTCTCATTTTTTTGGAGATCTTACTCCATTTTGATTTTGTGATGCCATCTCAGGTGATGTTGAACCTTGTAGTGTTGGCCAGTACAAAATTTCCAACTGCCAAATCTCCCTCATTGTTTTTCGTGGGATCAAACTGTCTATTTTATTAGCTCTGGGTGGCTAGGTAAATGCTAGTACCAAGCTCATCCTATCCTATTGACCACTAAAACATTCTCGGTCATGTCAAACTGAAATGTCCCTAAGGGTCACTAAATGCCATAGGGCAGCGATCTTTGATGGGGCAAATCTCAGAGCTCATGTGAGATATGGATGCAATTAGAGGTGCTATAGGACTATGTTGTGGAGAGCTACAATACATTCTCTCAATTTTTTGGAGATATTAATCTATTTTGATTTTGCTAAGCCATCTTGGGTGATGCTGAAACTCGTAGTGTTGGCCAATACAAAGTTGCCATCTAGCAAATCTCCCTCACCGTTCATCGTGGGATCAAACTATTTGTTCTATAAGCTTTGAGTGGCTAGGTAAACCCTAGCCCCAAGCTCATCCCATCCTATTGAGTGCTTGAACATTCTCGAGCATACCAAAACAAAATGTCCCTAAGGGTCACTAAATTCCATAGGGCAGCAATCTTTGAGGGCGCATATCTGAAAGCTCGTGCAAGGTATGGATGCAATTCTAAGTCCTATAAGACTGTATTATGGAGACCTACAATAAAATCTCTCACTTTTTGGAGATCTTACTCCATTTTGATTTTGTGATGCCATCTCAAGTGATCCTAAAACTCGTAGTGTTGGCCAATACAAAGTTGCCAACTGCCAAATCTCCCTCGCTATTCATCGTAGGATTGAACTATCTATTCTGTTAGCTCTAGATGGATGGGTAAACCCTAGCTTCAAGCTTATCTAGTCCCATTGAGCATTTGAATATTCTCAGGCACATTGAACCAAAATATCCCTAAGGGTCACTAAATTCCATAGGGAAATGATCTTTGATGGGGCATATATCAAAGCTCGTGTGAGGTATACATGTGATTCCAATCCTATAGGACCATGTTGCCGAAACCTACAATAATCTCTCTCACATTTTGGAGATCTTAATTTGTTTTGGTTTTGTGCTGCCATCTCGGGTGATGCTAAAACTCATAGTGTTGGCTAGTACAAAGTTGCCAACTACCAAATCTCCCTCATTGTTTGTTATGGGATCAAACTATCTATTCTGTTAGCTTTGAGTGGCTAGGTAAACCCTAGCCCCAAGCTTGTCTCATCTTGTTCAGTGCTTGAACATTCTCGAGCATGCTGAACCAAAACATCCCTAAGGGTCACTAAATGCCATAGGGTAGCAATATTTGATAGGGCATATCTTAGAGCTCGTGTGAGATATGGATGCAATTCTAGGTGCTATAGGACCATGTTGCAGAGACCTAGAATAAATTCTCTCACTTTTGGGAGATCTTACTCCATTTTGATTTTGTCACACCATCTCAGGTGATGCTAAAACTTGTAGTGTTGGCTAGTACAAAGTGGCCAACTACCAAATCTCCCTCATTATTTGTCGTCGGATCAAATTGTCTATTTTGTTAGCTTTGGGTGGTTGGGTAAAACCTAGCTCCAAGCTTTTTGTATCCCATTGAGCACTTGAATGTTCTCAGGATTGCTAAACCAAAACATCCCTAAGGGTCACTAAATGCCATAGGGAAGCAATCTTTGTCACGGTATATCTCAGAGCTCGTGCAAGGTGTGGATGTGATTTTAGGTGCTATAGGACCATGTTGCAAAGACTTATAATGACCTCTCTCACTTTTTAGTGATCATACTCTATTTTGATTTTGTGATGCCATCTTAGGTGATGTTGAAACTTGTAGTGTTGGCCAGTACAAAGTTGCCAACTACCAAATCTCTCTCACCTTTTGTCATAGGATCAAACTATCTATTCTATTAGCTTAAGGTGACTAGGTAAACACTTGACCCAAGCTTATCCCATCTCATTGAGTGCTCAAATGTTCTTGGGGCAGGCCGAACTGAATCATCCCTAAGAGTCACTAAATGCCATAGGGCAGCGATCTTTGATGGTGGCAATTGGATATGTCATCTCATCCAATGATGGAGACTCCTGATAGAAGGTAAAGCAGTGATCATACACATCATTTTGAACATGTTATTTTTTTATGATAATAAGGTAATCCTTGTTTGTAAGGTCAAGGAACTTGAGGTTACCTATAAACCCAAATTGCCTTAGTCCTAACAATTTTCTTTTCTTAATTGTTTTTGTTAATAAGTTGACTCAATAAGTGTTTTGAGAGTCATTACACCTTATATAGTTGCATGTTATCACTAAATGGAGTTAGTGGAAGATGTTAATGATCTTCTTGGTTGTCTTAATAGTCATTTCATGGGTTTGAAACATAACCACTTCCCTTTGTGAAGAGTTGTCAAAAAATCAACAAATTACATGTTGTTGCAAAGAAAATATAGTCATAGGATGTTAGAAGATTGTTTTCACTCATAGGATGTTGAAGAATCTCTTGGAAGGTGGTGTAGGTGAAACCTCTCAAGGCTCCCACATTATCATTTTTGGTGTGATGAACTTCTTTGAAGAAGTATGGGAATACAATAAGGGCATTTAGCTCATGCTTGTGTGTCCAAGCTAGGATAGGTCTTAAAGTTTCCTCTTTGGTATCTAGTGAGAATGGTACCTTGAATTTGGGTTGGTACCCTTCTTAGCTCTTTTTTGAGGAAAGGTTGACTTAGGTGTTTTTATTGCATTTTAGGTAGACTTGTTTAGAAGGTCAAAGTGCATGAATAATGCAATGTTATGTAAATCTGCCAGCTTATGGAAGGGATGTTATTATGAGTTTGAGGATTCTTAGGTGAAGGAAGATAGTAAAATTTTCACTCCCAAGGATGTCTTGGAAAGGCATATCATGGTCTTGAAATGTCAGTCAAAACAAGACTACTCGAGCAATAAAAATTGCCCCAAAATTCCTTGCAATTTTTAAAAGTTGCTCAACAACTTTTTCCAATTGTTGCTAAAAGACCTACATTGTTAAGAAGCTTTGAAAAATCCCTAAAACCTATCTCTAACCCAAGGAGAAACCTATTTATTCTTGGAGGAATCTTAATCAAGGGTTGACAACTCATTTCTTGTACAAATCCATACTGTTGGAATGTATGTAGTAGATTTTGACTATTTTAGCATAGATTTTACTAGTTTTGGATCTTGTTTGGAGGAAAATCACATGGCTATTATCACTTTGTTACATGGCTTTCCCTTTTGAGGGATTGAAGAGGTGTATGAGGACATTCTAACTTGTGGAGGAAGATTCTTGAGGAAGTGTGCAAGGTGTCTTAAAAGTGGAGATAGTAGACAACCAAGAAAACCCTACCAAACCCTCAATTTTGCTATTTTTGTTGTATGACCTATAGGCACCTTGAGACCCTAAAAATCCTTGAGCATGGGTCCTATGTATAATTTTTTATTAAGGCAAAGGGTGAATAACGAGGGCCAATGGCTCCCCCAGCTATCCAAACCACCCTGCAAGAGTTAACACAATGAAAGAAAATACAAATGGACAACAACCAAAGGAGGAGGAGATGAAAATACTTCTATTGATTCATCAAAATATCTTCATACATGCCCAGCTCTAAGGCCTTCTTGGTTATGACCAATTTAATACATTCAGTTACAAAGATCCAACAGCAAATTCACACTTTTAGTTCTGCTCCCTCAAAACTTTTCTTCCCAAAAAACTTACTTAGCTCTAAGCCTAAACTCTCTATTTATACTTGCTAAAATGGCTTACAAAACATTCTAGAACATTACATAAGAGGAAGGCTGACCCAACAATGGTCTGGACTCATCCCAAGAAAAGATCTTAACATAAATATCATGAATGAAATAAATCCCATGAGTCAGCTTGCAAAATCACGTCCAAATACTGACACTCAACATATACTGGGTAACTCAACATAGGAAGAATCACTCGGCATCCACTAGGTAACTTAGCACATGAAGAATCACTCGGCATCTACTGGGTAACTCAACACATGAGGAATCACTCAGCATCCACTAGGTAACTCAGTACATGAAGGAATGCTACAGGAACTCGACACATGAAGGAATTGCTAGGCACATAAAGAACTGCTAGGCATATGAAGGAGTTGCTAGGCACATGAAATATTGCTAGGCACATGAATGAACTACTAGGTGAACAAAATGAGCAGGATAACAAGGCAACCCAAGATGATCCTGCATTAGACAATTGGGGTTGAAAGAAATGATTCTCCTAAATCATTGAGATGTCCCAACCTAAGTTGAATCCGACTCAAATTGAGAAATCCATGAAGCATCTTCAATAGGTTTGTTCTTCCACTTCACCAAATATTCATAGTAATATTTTCCTCTTGTACTCTTGCCAACTCTCTGATCCAATATCTGTTCAACATCCTCACTCTATTTCTTAGGATAATCATCTTGTATAACAACTTCATCCTCTGACTCATGATACTTATACAAATTAACAATGTTAAATATAAGAGATATATCCATGTCATCAGGTAACTCAACTTCATAAGCATTACCACTGTCAAACTTCTTCATTATCTTACAAGGTCCAAATTTATTCATCTTCAACTTGCTATATGTTCCAACTAGGAATCTTCCTTTCTTTAGATGAACCATCACCTCATCACCAACTTGAAAATTATGGTGTCTTCTAGACTAATCAGCATTCTTCTTATACTTCTAATTTCTTTGTTCCAACCTCAACTTCACTTCCTTATGCAAGGACTCCATAAAATCAGCAAATTCTTCTCCTGCAGTGCTTTTCTTTTCTTCACTAGCAACATCTCTCAAATCTAATGTACCTCTAGGATGCATTCCATTAATAATCTCAAAAGGTGTATTCCCTTTACTCCTATTCATAGAATTTTTATATGCAAATAAAGGTTGTGCCAATACCATCTTCGAATTACTCGGTTTATTCCCAACTAAGCATCTCAGCAAATTACCCAAGCTTCTATTCACAACCTTTGTCTGTCCATCTATTTGTAGATGGAATGTAGAACTAAACTTCAATTTAGTACCCATCTTCTTCCACAAAGTCTTCCAAAAAAAACCAACAAACTTGCTATCTCTATCCGAAATAATGCTTCTTGGTAATCCATGCAATCTCAAAATCTCTTTAAAGAAAAGTTTAGCAACATGCTCAGCATGTGATGTCTTCTTACATGGTATGAAATGAGCCATCTTAGAAAATTTTTCCACTACAAAAAATATAGAATCATACCTCTTCACCATTTTAGGCAATCCAAGAACAAAATCCATACTAATATCAGTCCAAGGTTTCTCGGGAATAGTAATAGGTGTATACAAACCAATATTTTGACTCACTCTCTTTGCAACTTGAAAAACTCCACAACTCTTTAAAAAAATTTGAACATCCTTATACATTTGTGGCCAATAATATTTCTCTTTCAGTAAACTCAATGTCTTATCAATTCCAAAATGTCCAACTAATCCACCACTATGCTTTTCCTTAATCAAATTCAACCTCATAGGACTTCTAGGAATACACAACTAAATACCTTTGAACAACATACCTTCTTGAATGAAATACTCATCATACTTACTTATGTGATCTATCAAATTTTGTGCTCTGTACTCTTTCCACACCTCAGAAAAGTTAGGGTCAACATCATAGATCTCTTTCATCTCATCAAAACCAAGAACTTCAACCTTCATTTCAACCAACAAAGAATGTCTTCTACTTAATGCATCAGCAACTTTGTTAGTAACTCCACTCTTATGATTGATTACAAATGTAAAACTCTACAAATACTCAACCCACTTCATATGTCTTTGATTCAATTAATGTTGACTTCCCAAGTATTGTAAAGCTTTATGATCAGTATACAACACAAACTCCTTAGGAATCAACTAATGTCTCCACTTCTTCAATGTTTGAACAATAGCATAAAACTCTTGATCATACACAGAATATTTCCATTTAGCATCATTCAACTTTTCACTAAAGAAAGCAATAGGCTTACCTTCTTGACTTACTACAGCTCCTATTGCATTACCACTTGCATCACATTCAACTTGAAATACTTTGTTGAAATTAGGTAAAGCCAATACAGGTGATTCAACAACCATTTGTTTCAATGTCTCAAGACTCTTATCAGCTCCATGTGTCCACTTGAATTCCTTTTTATCTCCCCTCATTTTTTTAGTCATAGCATTATATATAGCATTGAAATTCTTTATAAACTTTTTGTAAAAACTAGCCAAACCATGAAATGATCTTACCTCACTTACATTCTTAGGTGTAGGCCATTCCAAAATTACTTTAACCTTCTCAAGATCCATCTTCAAACCATCAGCTGAAATCACAAATCCCAAACACACAATCTCTTCTTGCATAAAAGAACACTTTTTTAGATTAATCAACAACTTTTCCTCTTTCAACCTCTGCAATACTTGCCTAATATGCTCAAGATGTTCTTCCTTAGTCTTGTTGAATATCAGAATATCATCCAAATTAACAATCACAAACTTACCCAAGAATCTTTTCAGAACTTCATTCATCAACCTCATGAAAGTACTAGGTGCATTAGTCAAACCAAAAGGCATATCCAACCATTCATACAAACCATCTTTTGTCTTGAAAGAAGTCTTCCATTCATCACCTTCTTTGATTATGATCTGATGATAGTCACTCTTCAAATCAATCTTTGTAAAATATTTTTCTCCACTCAAATAATCTGTTATATCATCCATTCTTGGCATAGGAAACCTATATTTCATTGTTATCTTGTTAATGGCTCTGGAATCAGTACACATTCTCCATTCTCCATTCTTTTTAGGTGCTAATACAATAGGTATAGCACATGGACTCAAGCTTTCTCTGATCAAACCTTTCTACAACAATTCATGCACTTGTCTGTTAAGTTCTTCATTCTCTGTAGGTGTCAATCTATATGGTGCTTTGTTTGGAAAACTAGCACTAGGGATCAAATCCATACAATGACTTATACTTCTTACTGGAGGTAAACGATCAGGAATATCTTTAGTAATAATGTCTTTAAACTCATTAAGAAAATCTACAATTTCTTTTGGTACTTGGTCAATACGACCACCTGTCACTCGGTCACCACTGACTGGTACTTGGTTAACATTGTTTTCTGGCACTCAGCCTTCATTGACAAAACTTGGTTTTCTTGGAATTATAGCCAAACAAACTTGATTCTTTTTCACTTTTTTTACAAATTGTTTCCCATTAACTATGCAAATTTTTATAATAGTACAACTAACCTCATCTGGAACTTCAATCAAAGGAAACAATGTTTGTTTCTTCCCATTTACCCAAAGAGTATATTGATTCAATCTTCCATCATGTATAACATATCTGTCATATTGCCAAGGTCTACCCAAAAAAATATGACAACAATCCATGGGCATAATATCACACAAAACTTCATCAAAGTAATGTCCAATTTTGAACTTCACAAGGCATTGCTCACTTACCAATATCTTATGCTCATCTTTGATCCATGAAACATGACAAGGTTTGGGATGTTTCAGCCTCAGCAACTGCAACTTTGTAAATAGCTCTTCTAATGCCAGATTTGTAGAACTTCCACTATCAATGATCACTTTACAACATTTCCCAGCCATCTCACATCTTGTCTTGAAAATACTTCTTCTTAAAAAAGGTTCCTCATCACTTCCCTTATTGCATAAGGTTCTTCTCACCATTAAATTTTCTCCAGCCTCAGGTCCACTTGGTGAACCCTCATCATCCTCTTGAATCATAGCATTTATGTTACCTTGTCTACTTTCAGAGGATCTACATTCAAAAGATCTATGTCTCTCTTTACCACATCTAAAAAAATTACCATGAAATCCACCTCTAGAATAAGAATTACTTCTTCCTCGGTAAGAATTATTGCCTCCTCAGTAAGAATTATCACTTTTCCATTCAGTCTTTCCTTTGTCATCATTCTTCCATTCAGATTTTCCTTTATCCTGCATAGAACTATCAGATTTTCCACTTTCTCCATAAGATCTACCTATGCCTCTCTGGAATCTACCACCTCTACCTCTTTTTCTTTGTTCATTCTTCTTTATTAAGATCTCCTCAGCCTTCAAGGCATACTGGTATGCTTCTTCTACACTTTCCAACTTCACAAAACTTATTTTATCTTGTATTCCAGATCTCAATCCACTAATGTACCTTGCAATTTTCTCAACATCATCATCCACATCATCATCATCATCCATTAAAACCTTTGGAGGGATAGTGTTCCTAGAAACATAACGGAGTGATGCTGCAAGTTTGGATCAGTTAACCTAGTGAGGAGGTTGGGCAAGGTCAGGAGATGTCCTAAGTAGCAAGAGATCCTATAGACCACATAGGTGTAGAGAAAATACCAAGATCCACATATAATATACAAGGTTGCATGGGGACGGAGGTACTTGGGGTACTTAAGGTACGGGTACAACTATTTTTTACAATAGGGGAGGGGGGTACTTGGGTATGTCAAAATTTATTTTTAATTATACTTTTATATTTATAGAAAACTTGAATTTATGAGTCATGACAATGATTTTTCAAATCAAGAACAGTGATAAAGTTTACAAATGTAATGTATTGTTTTTAGGTTTAGATTTTTTAAATGTTTGTAATAATAATTTATGATTCATGTTTAGATGCATAACATAGAAGGTAGACTTTAAAAATGAACAAGAAGATCATAAATCATATGACAATGACGTATTGCAAATGATAAATTTTTGGCTTTAACACTGATAAAGTTTATTGTCGATCAATATTGTATCAAAGTTTCAAACTTATTAGGTATTGAATTAAGATTGAAAACAAATAATAGAGAAGGAAAACTTTAAACATGAATAAGATCATAAATCATATGATGATGACATATTGGAAATGATAAACTTATACTTGAAAAGTGATAAAGTTTATTGTTAATCAATATTCTATCAAATTTTTGAACTAATAAGGTATTGAACTAAGCTTGATAACCAATGAGCTGATACACAAACAAAAAATTGAAAAAAATAATTCAAAAATCTCAATCAAGGTTCTTAGCTATGATGCTCTCCACTGAGTACTCGATACTTGGGATATGTGTACCTGATACTTGGGTACGTGGGTACGAGTAACAGGGGTGTGGGTACAAGTACCCATGCAACCTCATAATATATTATGATAACCAATAATGTCATATGTCAATGAACATATAATATATTATGATAACCAATAATTTCATACATGAGCGGACATATAATATAAAATGATAACTAATAATGTCATACATTAACAAACACACAATATATTATGATAACCAATTATGTCATACATGAACAAACATATCATATATTCACCAATAATGTCATAAGTCTAATAATGTCATGCATCAAATATATGTCATACATCAAATATAAAATGTCATATATACATCAAATGTATATCGAATATGTCCACTAACATAAAATCCAACATGTATGTCCATTGATTCCTATACATGTGTGTCTATCAACTATATCTTCTACTTCCAATGAGGGTAAGGAAACAAATCTCTAGAGGTCTTCGATCTTTGTGTGGAGGGAGATGATGGGATCTTCCTCACACGCTCACTCGCCCTCTTGTTTAGGCTCTTCTCTAACTTGAGCTGATACAAACAAAGTAGATATGAATCAATAATTATTATAAATTGAAATCAAATATATGTACACACAAAATTAATTATTTTCTTACTGCCATCAAATAGTCACTCTGGAAGTCCACCTCAAAGGCTCGTTGATGATCAGGTGTAACAAGACCCTACAAAAATTCAATCAATATAATCACTTATAAATAAAATTAGAAATTTTGATACTAACTATTATAAATAACAACTAAAACCAAGAAAATTCTTTCATACCTCAGTCAATGGCTCTAAACTAGCCATAGTTGTAGCCACTCCATGATCGATGGATTGTCGAAGATGAGGAGGAGTCTCAAATATCAAGAGCTTCATGTCATACAATATGCATTACATGTAACATGAAACATAAAAAATATATAATCAAATTAATTAAATTAACATGAAACAAATGTACCTCTACAAAGCTCATATCATACCTAGGCTCAGAGTCCCTAGTGAATATCGATGGTCCAGTAAGAGAAGTGATGCACATGCATAATTTTTTTTTGTCAATCATTCATATAATTATTAATAAATATATGTATTAATTTAATTTATTAAATTGATACATACCTTTGGACTTGTCGACGGGATGAAAAATGGGGTTGGGGGATCTCTACTAGGGCCACCAACACTCTGACCCTAAATTTTGAACAATGTCAATACATGCTAATTAATTAGTCATTCACTATATATATGAAATGTGATCAAATTAGTTTATTATATTTGTAATTTACCTATGCATCAATGCCAAATATCTCATTCAGGAACTGATCAGTGACAAGCCCATCATCCATAGTATCTCTAGCATGACTGCCAAATGTGCATGAGGATCTACATGATGTGCACATGTGATCGCGATGCACAGAAGGCTCCTCCTCAACTAATGGACTCATGCAATGAATGAGGGTCTATGTCAAAGCATTAATAGTCCCTAAAGTGCTAGCCTCTACATGTTCCTTCACAACTGAAGGAATAATCACATGCTCACCTTGGGGCTTGACAATAAATGCCCTAACTACATTAGGATCATGACATGCCCTGGCCTCTCAAATTATGACATCCCACCTCTTCCCTGAGATTCTAATATATCAAAATAATTGGGGATCTCCCCAAGGACAAATTCACAATACAATTTCCTTAAGAAATACATTGGGACCTCATGATTATTTCAGGGAGAGGCATCAAAGATCATCCACCATCTATCCCAAAAATTATTTCTAATACCATCATGT
>CM053793.1:5386236-5436236 GCA_028749045.1 Cupressus sempervirens | reverse complement strand
TCAACACGGTGGGAGTGGACCACTTAGGTACCACGCGGTCATGTGGTAGTGTTTTTCAACTCTTATCATTTGAGATTCATTGAGACATCGTGGCTGATGCATTCTTCATGATGGTGAATATGTATACTTTCATTGATGATTAGCATATGTTGGATGATGTTATCTTATGCTTATATTTGCATGTTAGATTACTTTCAGCATCTAATATAGTATATGTTAGGAGTGACATTCCTACTATGTTAATACCGATGATCTCTTTGGTGATTTAGAATGTTACGCATGGAGGGGTGGCTAGGGCCCACGATGGTCTAATGATGCTATTAATGGCTGGGGGGAACCATGCACTTAGTTTATTATGTTTGATATTTATGATGGATGTATATATATCTTCTATGATGATTTATCATGTGTATCATGTGATTATCTTTACTTTGATGTATCATGGATTAGAATAGGATGATGTACCTTATTCTACATATGGATACTCTTTTAAGCTTTTTATACCCTGTGATACGTACAGTGGATGATTGAGCATTTGGAAATGTAATGTATAAACATTAGACTTAACATTATTATTTCATGTGGATGTTGTACTAGATGGATTCATGTATGTTAGTTGTTTTAGATGTAATTCAACGTTAAGGGATCCTTAAATAATGTAATCAGTTGTGTATGTTATGTTTACTTTTAGATGGACATTGCCATTGCTTCCGTTATGGTGTATAAGTTATTTGTGGTATTTACTTTTATGTTAAAATAAAAATGTTACCAAACTTAGTGAAATTCTAGGTTAGTTCTTTGGATCCCTTGGCGGGGCATTACAATGGGGATGACGTCTCCTATTTTTGGCCTCACTAGTTCATAGCTCTAGGTCAAAGCGTTTACCCCTCTTTAAAAATAAAAAATCAAAGTTTATTTTATACATGAAAATGGTCTAAAAACTATAGTCACTTAGAACTTTATATATATATATAGAATAAGTGATCTTCATAGTTGATTTACATATTATGAAAATAGATTAATGTGTGGAGAATCTTACAAATTATCAATAATGAGAGAATATTAAAAGTATATAGTAGTGCATTATTAGTCAAAAATATTATAATTTGTTGTTTTGAAATGATTGGATGTGTTATTTTTAAAGTGGTGTCACTTTATTTTTTATTATGCTAGGTACAATATCCTCATGGTTTAAGGTAATTTATTCACTTTTGTCTCTTGTTAATATTACATGGTTTTGTTTTTTTCTTTATTCTCCCTATACTACATAGTATCTCATATAGTTATTAAAGAAGGATAAGGAGCACACTCTATTATACCTAGTTTTAATAGATACTTATTTCATAACCTAGTTAGATAACCAGATTTGCGCCCCAAGTTAGAGTCCCTATCTTGAGTAGGAGCAAGGTGTTATCATTTGGATAGCATTGCACATAGTAGTGATTGAAATTAGAGGAATTGTTTCCAAGATTACAAAAGGAAAGAAATGTGATGAATTAGGGCAAGAAAACATATCCAAAAAGGATGTCCACATATGGGATTTAATTTTAGCTCAATGTGGTGCTATAATAAATAGAGGTGCATCAATGTATCGTATTTTCTAAGAATCTCTTAAATAGGGTGTGCATGGTGTGCACCATTTAGTATTATGAGAGACTATATTTTACTGATGCATCAACCTTACTTTATATTTACTATTAGTGTGTTTAACATTATTTCATAAGTGTATACCATTTATTTGTTACCCTCAAATATAAGTTGTAGCTAAGAAAATATAATGCATGGCAGTGGTAACTTCCTTGCCTAATCCATTAAATCATTAGTATCTTCCTCATTATTTCCTAAACATATAGTTTTGGCGATGCCTCTTTACTCTATAACCTTATTTTCTACTCCCATACTTTTAAAAAAATAGCACAGATAAAATCCCATTGAAAGGGAAGGATTGATGTGGTTGTTTGAATAATTAAAAATAATTTATAAAGTTGGTTATTATTTGATGCAAATTATCATTAAACAAAGTTATCCTACATCTAGCATGGTAGAGCACTCACTTAGCATATACATTTTCTTTTATTGTGTGTCTAAGAATGACCCACTCACCTATTTGATCTAAGGAGGGTGAATCACCAAACATCATGAGAGGGAATCACCATAAGACATTCTCACTACAAATTCACAAAAGCTACAAGATTTTTGTTCTATAAAATATATCCATAGAAAAAAAAATATGACTATTTAGATTTTTGAGAAAATAAATTCATTGATCATTACAAATTTAGCAATTCATAGGGAAAGACATTTAATTGAAAATATTGATAAAAATTTAGAGAAATTTCTTTTTTTATCTGGTTAAAGGTAAATCTCAAATTTAATTTTCTTCATAGTAATAATAAATCATATAATATTAAATAAACTTTAATCAAAATTACTCTAAATAGTCATATCTACAAATATGTATATAGAAATATCATTTTTCAAATATAGGGTCATTTGACATAGAACTATTTATTTCTTCTTCTTTTTTAAAATTGAGATTTACCTTTAACCAAATATACAATGATATTTACATGCATCAGAGAAATGAAAAACCAAATGAAAAGATTGGTACTCAACAAAATGAGTACCATCATTTTTAAATTACAAAACTTCCTAGTGTTTTTTTCTTTTTGTTTTTTTTTTATTAGTAAACGGTCAAAGCCTTGTATTATATTGAATAAAATAAATTTAATTTATAGAATTCTCTATCCAAGCAGGCATTGGTAGGAAACAATAGAGCAAGAAAAAATCCAGTCTTATCGAGGACTAAAGTCCTATTTTATACAGTTTAAAAGGGTCATACCCCAATTTATATGAAGCTTCATACAGGCTAATACAAAATTTGATGAAGCAATTAATAAAATATAGACATCCTTTGAAAAGGGGACATAAAACTAGAGAGAGGAAAGGTTCCGAACAAAATTTAGCAAGGACCCTTCCATGAAGAATTAATCCATCTACCATCCGCATGACAAATTAAAACTATCTTCCAATATGGGATTAGTACCAATTCAATGTGATCATAAAAATGGGAGGAGTAAATAGACCAGTCAACATACTGAGAGACTCTTCATACAATAAGAATCTTGAATTGCACCGATAGAGTTAATCAGAAGATTTTATAATATGCTTTATGGGAATCTTTATCTAAAATCTCATCTCATTACCTAATTATTTTACATTTTATACTTAGAGTGGATTAGATATTTAGGGCCCTTATCCAGTTTGAATGAAAAGATTCATCAAAATTATATTAACTAAATTCAATAATTTTAGATGTTCATTTATTCTTCTTATTTCTATCATATACTTATGAGTTCAAGAGGAGAATAATTATACAACCTCTCCCCAATTGCCCAAGAGATTGCCACCTTAGAACATCATCTACTGGGTTAAGGATCCTATTTCACCTCTCCTATTTGACAACCCCTCTGAATACAACTATCCTCACTTCCAAGCCATGAGAGAGGGAAATAGATGACTCCATGTTTGTAGAGAAATAATAGGGTTTGATAAGAAAGAGAAGCTATAAAAAATTTTAGTATTCCAACCCTTAAATAATAGATGACTACTCACGATCATTAAGCATTGATTGATGCCTACTCATATGTGTGTGGAATTATTGAGATGTACTAAAAGAGACTATACTTAATGTTTCATGATTATTTCTCAGACGTCTAATAAATGTAAGTAGATTTTATTGCTACAAATGCCTTTCTAATAATTACTTCTAATAAAGGTGCATCATATTTCTACTAAATTTTCCTTTTCTCTAATCTTACTATTCTACTTAACTTAATTCTATTATGTTAAATATAAAATGGCTTCTCCTTCCACTTCTTTATTTGCCAATTTATCAGCTTATAAATTCCCTTCATGATAAATATTTTCTATTCTAATCTCCTCAAATTGATATATAAGATTAAGTACACTTTCTAGTTTAACATTTAATATCCAATTTGGTATTTGTCACTTTCTAATTGTATTTAGGATAATTTATGAATCACCTTCAATAATTAACTTTTAAAAAAAAATTTCATGCTTAATTTTAATCCTTCTTTTAATGATTTCAATTTAGCTATATTATTAGTTACATTACCTAATGGTTTAGCTTTTTTTAATATCCATTCTTCGTGTTCTAATCTAACTATATAGCCTAGCTCCACTTTCCTAGGATTCCCTCTAGAAGCTCCATCAAAGTTTAATTTCTTCCATCCTATCGAAGGTTCTACCCATTTACATTCTTTCCTGGCTATATTAACCTATTTAGGATAAACTAAGGGAGGACTAATCAAGTGAAGCCAATTTTTCCTCATATTCTCATCCCATGCTAAGAATGTACCTTCCCCCTTTGGTGTGTTCCTGAGATGGTAATTCATAACTTCTATGATGGTTGCCTCAATTTTATTGAAAAAAGTTATTTTACTAAGTTCTAAATTTTGAAATATTTGACTATTTCTTTCCTTCCATATTTCCTACATAATGATTGTAAGTGTAATATTACATAGTTTCTCATAGACGCTTATCCTATTCTTAATTGCCCAACCCCTAAGAAATCTCATAATATGTTGAGGTAAAGGGGAAGTACAATCCAATTTATTCTTAACCCAATACTGATAGTCTTGTGCAAAGGGGAACTTAAACAAAGTATGGTCCATATCTTGAGATTCATTTTTGCATAGACTGCATTTGGATGGTCCTTCAAATCTAATTTTAGAGAGTCTATCAGCTGTAAGAATCTGATTCTAAATTGCTGCCCCCAAAGAAAGATACCAGCCTTAGGTAGGCATGTTGAATCCTAGCATAGATCCAAGGCTAAAGCAATATGATCCCATCTTTTTGAGTTAATTATAAGATCATATCCTAGCTTAACTTTGAATATTCCATCATTAGATGCTCCCTAGATGAGTTTATCTGCTTGATTATTTTATGTCACAGATCTACCCTTTAGGATATTTTCAAGGATAGTTTTATCTATACTTGGAATATTGATATTATCCAAAGATTTCCATACCAAAGTCTTGGTCTCATCAATCTTGATAAGTTTTTTGGCATCAGAAAACCTTGGTCCCCAAATATTAGCAATGACATTGATGCTATTTTTGGATATTCTAGAATTAATAATCAGGGTTTGATCATCCCATGAATCATACCAAAATAATGCCTCGTCACCTCTAACTAAATCATAAGATATTTTCTAACTAGAGGCCTGCATTTCATCATAAAATTTCAATTTTCTGAACCTCTTAGCGGATTTCTAATTCTAAAGAGAGAGGAAGGATCTAATGGATTGAGATATTAATTATAAAGTATTTTTGCCCATTTTTTATCATTTTCCTTATATAAGCACCGTACTAGATATTCTCCTAATGCCTCATTCTGCCAACTAATATTTTTTATGCCCAATCCTCCTTTATTCTTTGGCCTACATATCTTATCCCATTTTACTAGTGTTTTTTTCTTTTTCTCTTCTATTTCATTCCAAAAAAAATTCTAAATTTTCCTTCCAATTTTTTATTAACATTATTTGATAATGGAAGGAAAGATAGAGGATAAGTAGAAATAGCTAATAGAAAAAATTTAATTTTTGTTCCTCTCCTAGCTTTAGTTTGCCATTTCCCTTTCCATGATTCTATTTTTTTATCTACTCTTTCTAATATATTGTCCCAATATTTTTTTCTCCTAACTCCTTTTTTTGAGTATATCCCTATATATATATATATATATATATATATATTCTTCCATGTTCCTTGGTGTGTTTAAAAAGAAAATTTCTGATTTTTCTTCATTAACCTTTTGTCTTGATGCTGCTGAATAATCCAATATAATTTGTTTAAAAGCTTTGATTTCTTCCTTTGTACTACTTCCTGGGAAGAATGGTATCATTTGCAAACTGCTGATGGGTAATGTTTGGAACATTCTTAGTGACAGTAATGTCTTTAATTAATCCTACACCTTGTGCCTTTTGAATAGCTCTACCAAACATTTCTTCCTTAATTATAAAACAAAAAGGTGACATGGGTTCTCCTTGTTGAATACCCCTTGAAATCTTGAAGAAGACTTTAGGAGTACCATTAATAAGTAGTGAGATTTTTGGAGTAGATATACAGTTATAAATTATATTTATCCATTGTTTGGAAAATCCAAACTTTTCTAGGCATTCACATAAAAACCTCCAATTTACTACATCATATGCTTTTTCTTTATCTAACTTCATAAACATACATGCTTCTTTTTTTTTAACTATTGAATGTATAGTTTCCTAAATGATGGATATTCCATTGAGAATTGATCTACCAGATACAAACCCAATTTATTCTTCTTAGATAATTTTTGGAAGCAAAGTTTTAATCCTATTTGCTATTGCTTTAGAATAAATTTTATATGTTGTATTACATAATGCTATGGGGCAAAAATCTATTGGTGACTTTACGGTAGCTTTTTTTGGTATCAATGCTAGAAAGGTATGATTAATTTTAGTTAAGATTGATCCCCCATTTCTAGTTGCTTCTATTGCTTTCCATAATTTTTGCGCTAAGATTTTCCAACATTTTTGAAAGAACAAAGCTTGGAAACTATTAGGCCCTGGAGATTTATCTAGGCTAAGCTTAAAACAAGCTAATTTGATTTCTTCTTTTGTAAAAGGTTTATTGAGCTCATTGTTGTCAAATTCTTCGATAACTTTAGGTATATTATTTAGCATAATTTTTTGTTTAGTTAAATTAGATGAGTCATAATTGTTTAATAGATTCTCATAATATGTGACAAAAGTTTGAGTAATTTTTGCTGGATCATCAATAGTACTACCATTATTATCTTTAATTTGAGTAATAGTTTTAAAAGCTCTATTGTGTATTGTAAGATTGTGAAAGAATTTTGTGTTTCTGTCTCCTTTTGCTAACCATTTTTCCGTTGACTTTTGTCTCCAAAAGACTTCTTCTTTTTGCTAAAATATCTTCTTATATGATTAGTAGTTCTTTTTCTTTAATGTATTTTTCATTGTCCATGCCATTTTTAATGATTTCATTATTTAACTTTTTAAGATCTTCTTCATTATTCAATTTTTCCTAGAATATATTATTGAAATGTGTTTTATTCTCTTTTTGTATGTTTTCTTTGAGCATTTTAAATTTTGATACAAAATAATACATCTTTGATCTTATAAAATTCCCTTCATTCCACCATTGTTTAATATTCTCCATGAATTTTTTATCTAAGAACCACATCTTTTCACATTTTAAAGGATTCCTATTAGGTTTTATAGGTTTTGTTAATTCAATTTTAACAAGATAATGATCTGATCCTGCAATATGTTGAGTTGAGGCGGTGATTGTGAAATCCACTTCTGTTAGTTCTCCTTTGAAAAAGAATCTATCCAATTTTTCTACAATATAATTGAAGTCTTTTCTTTATTATTCCATGTGAATACTCTATTACTGGTTGGTATTTCTATCAATTTATCAACTCTAACCCATTTTCTAAATTCTACTATATTTCTTGTTAAAATCTCAGAACCTCCAAATTTTTTTTTGAGGTCAAGTATGGCATTAAAGTCACCACCTATGATCATGTTTGTTGTAGGATATAGTTCCATAAAGAAAAATATATCACTCCAAAATTTTTGTTTGTCTAAAGTTTGTATTGGGCCATAAACATTAATTAGAATAAATTAGAGATTATGCTTAATGCTTGAAACCATACTCCCCATCTAGTTGTTTTTTGATACTATATTTTTAATGTTTTTTGGCCTAGTATTCCAAATGATTCCCATTGCACCTTGTTGATCTCAAATTGGTTTTGACAATTGAGTGTTAACACACCTAAGAAATTTTCTAGGTTGAAGCCGAGTATAATATAGATGTTGAGTTACAATATGTGCCAGGCTAGAAATTCAACAAGTGCCTAGTCATTAAGATGCCAAGTAGATAGATAGTGTTGACCAAGTTTCAACTGTCAAGTGACTAATAGATGCTGAGCTAGTGTATGTGTTGAGTAAACTATAGGTGCCAAGAAAGATAGAATTTCTATGTGTCAAGCATCAATAATCAGTAAGTGTCAACCAATACAGAATCAGCATAAGAGTTTGTGCCCTCACAAACTAAGATGCAAATTGTTTCTAAGTCGACATATGATGAATCTCGAAGGATTAAAAGATAAGATCAAATCTATTTGATTCCCTATAAAATCAACATGCAACCAATCAAAAAATAAAAACAATTGAGTGGGAAAGATGGATGAATCTCAATCATAGATTTAGACCTAACCCTAAGTCATGAAACCTTTTTAAGGGGGTTGAAACCCCATAATCCAAAAATGTATGAGAGAGTATGAGAGAAGAGAATGCATGCAAGGATAGAATACTAGCAAAGTCTGAAGAAAGTTAAAGAGGTGAAATGACTTAGAAGAAGAACAACATTGTAGTATCAGTTAATAGAATAGAGTATGAGCACTTTGTATAGAATCATATCAAATCAAAGAGGATCATATCATAATAGACTAAACATCGATATGATATCAGCAATTGAAGATTGTAAGTTATCAAGTCAACACATTCTACTATGTTTTCTAGCTATTGTATTAGGAGAATGAAAATCCTATGAAGATAGGTTAGTTTAATAGCCATTTTGTAAATCCTTTAACAAGGTGACATTCCAAGTGAGTGTTTGTAAAATCCTTTAGACAAGTATACCAGTAACAAGGTGTTGGAGCCTTTAACAAGGCATGCCTCTCACAGGGCAGACCATTGATGATGGTCAAACTTTGTAACCTTGACAAGTTACATATTGTTGCAGTGATAACTTGTGGGTGTCATCCCCACCCCAGTTTTACCTTCTCATTTTGGAGGGTTTCTAGGTGATCAAATATTGCATTGCTTATTTTCATGTATGCCTTTACTTTCATGTTAATTAAAAATTTTTCATGCATGTATTGATTTCAGTTAAAAGTTTTATGGGTTAAAGTTTGGTACTTCTAATTCATGCCCCCCCCCAAAGAAGCATTCTTCCCACTTGTGAATTCCAACAATTGGTATCAAAGCTAAGTTCTTACAAGGAGAAGCCTTACAGCTTGAAGAAAAGATCCAACAATGGAGGTCAAAAAATTTGGGAAGACTATAGAGAATCAGGAGATTGAAATACATCTCATTCTACATTCTCTAGAAGAAGCTAGAGAAGAATTGAGGAAATCCCTAAAGAGAAGAAAAGAAATTTCCATGGTTGAAAATGATACATAGTATAAGGAGATTGACACTACAAAAGTATTTTTCAATAGAGATTCTAAGGATTTTGATGTAGCAATTGCAAACCTAATGGAGAAGAATAGAGCTCAGAAAGAAGAGATTAGAATTCTAAACATTGATCAAGAATCACAAGCCATAATGCTTTATGAAGTGACTGAATAGAAGAAATGAGCTATTGAAGATAAAGATATGATAGAAGATGACAAGAGAAACCTTACCAACATGCTAGAGGAAAAGTCAATTGAGCTTGCAAGAGTTTCCACTATGTAGGTAGACATCCTAAGCCAAATGATGAATGCCCATCATGAGCTAAATGTCAAGGACATTGAGATCTCCACACTAAAGATGCAAAATGAACAACTGAAAAATGAC
This sequence comes from Cupressus sempervirens, assembly GCA_028749045.1. NCBI lineage: Eukaryota > Viridiplantae > Streptophyta > Pinopsida > Cupressales > Cupressaceae > Cupressus > Cupressus sempervirens. The sequence continues at coordinate 5,426,587 of CM053793.1, read as the reverse complement.
TTGAGAAGAGAGAAGAAAATTTTAGAGAGTTTCAACAAACCTAATGAAGCTATCAAATACTTTGAATAGCTACTAAAATCACCAAGATCCAGTAATGACACTTTAGGACTTAGATACACCAGCATTGAAAAAGGAGAGTTGTCAAAAACTACAGAAGAAAGAAGTGACAAAGGTAAGAACACAAAACCTACTTATCATTTTTGTGGTAAAAAGGGACATACCTCTAATGTATATAGAAGCAAGAATGCCAATCAACATGAAAAACCTAAAAACATAGGACACTGTCACAAGTTCAATAAGAAAGGTCATCAGGCATATGATTGTAGAACTAAAACCATCAAGAAACCAAAATTTGAAGGTCACTGCTACAATTGCAAGAAGTATGGACATAGAGCTTTGAATGTAGATCTAAGCCTATATGGACACCAAACCAACTAGCAAAGACAAACAGTCATGGACATCACTACAATTGGGACTATAACTCTAGGCAGAGTTGTCACTACTATCAAGAATATGGACACATTCCTGAGAACTGCATAAGAACACACTTTAGTGGCAATTACAATGGGTGGTTGAGTCAAATCACTTGTTTTAGCTGCCTAATGATTGGACACATTAGCAAGTATTGCCCAAATAGGTCAAAGGCACCCAACTCTAAGTTCAACAAAGGAAAAGGAAAAGTTGATATTGAACACATCAGAGGAGAAATGAATAGAACATGGAAAAGAAAAGATGGAAGCAACACATCCAATGGAGGGATCACTCCACCTAAAAGGTCAAGTGGTCACATTTCATCCAACTAAGAAAAAGAAGGTATGAGGGACTAATATTGAAATGTTATATCATACATTAGTTCCAAGACTAAACTAGTACTAAAAAGGATAGATCAAAATGATTAAAGATGCAAAGTTAAATCTTCAATATTTTCACATTGTTGTGGAGTAAGAAAAGTTTCCTTCAGATGCTGAGTAAAATCCTAGTATATGCTGAGTTGTCTGCCAAAGTCAGTAGAAGCCGAGTTAGTAGTGGATGTCAAGTGAAGGGAAATTCCTATTGAAGCTAAGTAAGGAAAACTCTAGTGTATGTCGAGTGAAATAGAATTGGATAAGGAGCCGAGTGGATAGTTGTATATGCACTAAGCATTAAATGCTATGAAATGAAAGGTATAAGGTTGAGTTTTCAATCATTTTTCATCATCAAAAACATAGAGCAAGAGAAAGAAGAGCATAGAAGCAATTTCCAAGAAGAGATTGAAGCTTTTGCAAAGATTCCAACCAAGGTTTAGCATCATTTCATCAATTTAAGGTATTTACACTAGTGTCGAGCTACGTAGTTAAGCAATTTTTATGTCTTGAAATGCTAGTTTTCAAAAATGGCATCTAGCTTTAGGAAACCCTAGGAAAAGGAGTTGTTTGAGGTTCAATTGGTCAATAATAAATTTAAACAACTAGATTTTAGACCAATTCCCAAAGTTTCATACAAAAATGACCCTACCAGAGCTTTATCTATTATTCCACCTAAAGTTGCAATGGTGCAAGATGTTAGAAGGTGTTATAACTATAGAATAGGTGCAATTGGTGACATGTTGATTCAGCAAGCATATGAAAAACTTTGTGAGAATGGGGTATTGAAGGAAGAGTTTTAGATTGTTGAAAGGAAGGGCTTAACCCATGCCCTAGATTTTCCTATTGTATTCAGAATTGAATGGATAAGAATTGTGTTAAGTAGAATCGATGATGGAAGCCTATGGTTGGAAGATGGACCCATTCAACTATCTAAAAGATTTATACATAGAGTAATCGAGTACCCAACCCTAGAATGGCAAAAGACCCTAATGAATGATTCTAAAGAAGCCATGGAGAAGAACACTAGGGAAAAGTGGAACAAGAGAGGGATGACTATTGACACCATCAAAGATCCTCTTGTAGAATTTGTTGTTAGCACCATATCTCATAAATTATACCTATCAAGCTGACTCAATAGTGTACCTTGTATTGTAGCTGATGTGGGATACAAAATTGTTAAGAAAGATCATACTTATGATCTAGTTGAACTACAACTACAACATATTTTGGAAAATTTGGGAGCAATAAGGAGGTCCAAGGGTGCCCAATGCAAATTTGGATCAATTTGATATGTTTATTTTTCTATGTTCAGAATGAATTCCCCTCTTTTGGAAAGCTAAGCTGGAAAACAAATAGGCCAATAGCAGTACACATGAATGAATAAATAGATCAAATGGGGGAAAATTTTGAAACTATAATGACCAGCTACTTCAAAGACTTTAAGAAGTCAATGAAACAGAGACTCAAGATACTTGTCTCTCTTGTTGAACAACATATTAATGACATTTATCTCTTAGTTGACATTGATTTCACATACATCCAAGTAGCAGTACCAAGGGTGAGATGGCTAAGGCCACTTGGATATGAAATCAATATTGATGAGGCATCTGTAGCAATCACAAAATTTCTTGCAAAAGACATTGACAAAAGTGCAAAACCTTTTGGGACTTTTGATGTTGTGAAGTCCAAAGTTGAAATGGAATTGAGAATTACTTCAACCCTGAAGAAAAATGATAGATATGTGAAAAAGCTTAAGGCTAGATTTGGTGAAGGCACAACAGAAGGCGAGGAGGATGACAAAGAGGAAGATGAGGATGAACAAGAGTAGGAGCAAGGGCCACTTTCTTTGACTCAAGGCATGGGAGAAGATGCAGAAGAGGTAGAAGGTGTCGAGGAGGAAGCAAAAGTCAAGGAAGCACCTACCAAGCCTAAGCCAAAGAAGAGAAAAGCTCAAAAATAGACTGTAGCTCATCCCAAAGCGAAGAAGATAGCCAATCCTAGCCTAGAAAAGCCTACCACAAGGGCCAGTACAAGAGCTACCACAAAGGAGGCTAAGGAGTAGGAAAAGAAGAAGGTTGTTGAGCAGCTAGGTCCAGCCAAGAAGAAGCTGAGAAGAAAATATTTTTCACCCCTTGAATCAGATGAAAAAAGAATAGAATCTAATGACAACAACCAATTCAGAGTGGTAAGTCACACCACTAAGCCTGATTTAGAAAACATATGTGATAATATTAAGGATAATGTAGACTTGCCAGTTTAAAAAGTATTGATTTTAATAAGTTGAATAGAGAGGAATAGAACATGGTTGAAGAGTCAGTCTACACCATGATGGAAAATTTCAAGAACATTCCACTTGAACTTGACAATTCAATGCCTAAGGAGTTATATTCCATTGTAGAAAATAAATGACATTATTGCCTTAAAATGAAAAAGAAATAAGAGAGTCAACATTGGCTCGAGTAATACCTGAACTCACTAAAGGGAAAATTAGCAAATCAAATAAGAAACATGGGAGCAAATTTGCACCCAAATATAGAGCATTCAATATTCTACAAAATAAAATTGAGGATATTGTGAAGAAGTCCACTCTAATGTGGAAGTTAATCTATGGCCTCACAATTGTGAAAGAAGGAGAGGCAGATCCATTTGAGGGAAGAAATAATGGAGATGAAGAAGACAATGATAAGGAAGAAGAAGGTGAAAAGGATAAGATAGATGTTATAGTGGAGAAGCAGACACACAAAGATGAAATGGCAACTACTGAACAATAGCAAATAGAACAGAGTGTGCACGACATACAATTTCCGCCACCAAGTCCTCCACATGTAACTTTGACACCTACAATTATAGTAATTGTTCAAGATGTTCCTGACAATTCTATTTAGAACATAAATCTACTAACTATAGAGGATCTTAAAAGAATTCTTCACCAGACTACCCTACAAGCACATTTGTGTACAAATCCAATCTTCGTGAGTATGGAAGAATTGCAAAAGGTTGCAACTAAAATCACAAGGGATAAGGTGAGTCCACAAGAACCACCTTCTCATATCCCAACAACTACAAGTGGAAAACCCTAAGAGCAAGTTGCACAAGATACATCAGCTAAGGTTGACTCCACAGTTATAGTCTCTACAACTATCGTGGAGCCAGTAAAGTATCAAACAAGACAAATGGATACCTCTATCTCTACAGCACAAGAACAAGGGGCAACCCCAAAAATCACAATAATTGATAAGGAAAATTTTGAAGAGGACAGGGAAATTCCCAAGGAAAAGGAACAAGAGGCAATACAAATATTGATAAATTTGCCTACAATAGGGACTCCAACTAGAACATCACAAAAGCTTAGCACTGAAACAATACCACTTCAAATTTCAGCATCAAGCTCGAGCTCTACAAAGGTTGCAAGGGTACTTCACTATGGAGACCCTACTCTAGATGAAGAAATAGTCATTCCTAAGTATGACTATGCAACCATGAACATAGATTAGATAAATGAAGTGAAAGAGGCACTAGAAAAGAAAAAGAAATAGGAGATGTTTAGAAATGAGTATAAACAAAGGAAAGCATTAATTGAGATTAAAGAAATCTTTCTAGATGCATTTAGCTTGCAGGTACCTAATGAAACCAAGCCTATTATGGAACAACTATCCATTATAGTGGACCAAGTATAGAATGAAGACCTTGATACTAATGCAAAACTATTAGAATGGTTTGGAAAGAGGTTTCAAAAAAAGATGAATGAAAGAATATCAAGTGAAATAGCACTATCACAGGTGGAGTTGGCAAAGAAGATTGAAGAGGTAAAGGCAGTACTTGAGAATATATTCTCATTGCACTTAAAATTGTGTGACCCATCAATTTTTACACAATAAACCAGCCAGTGGATAATGAGCTTGCAGAGGAATTTAAAGATATCAAGCATGCAACTACCCAAGGATCTAGCTCAAAGTGAGAATCATTTTCAAACTATGCTTCACACTCAGAAGAAACTAGTTGTGCTAATAGTAGATGAGGCAAATACTAAGGCCAAGTTAATACAAATACAATTTGCCATAACCCCACACATGGAAATTTTGCAAAAAGAACTGGCCTATTCTGAAAATGTGTTAAAGAAATACCCCTATCTTTCTACATTAGAAGGCCTAGTTCACCTTGCAGCAGAGTTAGCCATCCAACTTAAGTCACTAAAAATTGCACTAGACAACTGGGATGCTAGTCTCAAGATAGTAATGGAGGTAAATAAATATTTTTTGGCTTTTATATTTAGTTAATGTATAGATCCCTTTGACATAAGTATCAAAAAATAGGGAGATAAAATTTTTGGGAGACAGATTTTGTGGGAGAGAAATAGAAAAGCCAAAAGGATACAATAACTGCAAGGGAAGATGTGTGAAATGGGGAGTTTAGAATAGAGTAGATAGAACATGGCAGATAGAGAAAGAATGACAAGGAAAGGTAGAGATAAAGAGTATCAGAATTAGTGAGACAAATCTAGCATGAGAAGTTTTGGAGATGAAAATGGCACATCAACTCAGGGGGTTATAAATTTTGAGGTATCTTCACAAAAATTTGAACAATTTTTGAAGTTTTGTATATATGTCAAACAGATATAAATTATACTCAAAAAGATTAGACTCGTCATGTATAGTTAAGTGTTTTTGACACTCATGTCAAAGGGGGAGATTGTTGATCTTAGATTGGTTTTGACAATTGAGTGTCAACATGCTTAAGAAATTTTCTAAGTTCATGCTGAGTATAATATAAATGTTGAGTTACAATATGTGTTGAGCTAGAATTTAACAAGTGCCTAGTCATTCAGATGTCAAGAAGATAGATAGTGTCAAGCAAGTTTTAACTGTCAAGTGACTAATAGATGTCGAGCCAGTGTATGTGTTGAGTAAACTATAAGTGTCGAGTAAAACAAAATTTCTATGTGTCAAGCATCAATAATCAATAAGTGTCGAGTAACACAGAATCAACATAAGAGTTTGTGACATCACAAACTAAGATGTAAACCATTTCTAAGCTGACATATGATGAATCTAGAAAGATTAAAAGAGAAGATCGAATCTATTTGATTCCCTATAAAATCAACATGCAGCCAATAAGAAAAATGGAAAGAATAGAGTGGGAAAGATGGATGAATCTCAATTGTATATTCATACCTAAACCTAAGTCATGAAACCTTTTTAAGGAGGTCAAAACCCCATAATCCAAAAATCTATGAGAGAGTATGTGAGAAGAGAATGCATGCAAGGATAGAATACTAGTGAAGTTTGAAGAAAGCAGCGAAATGACTTAGAAGAAGGACATCATTGCCATATCAGTTAACAGAATAGAGTATCAACACTTCATATAAAATCATATCAGATCAAAGAGGATCATATCATAATGGACTGAACATTGATATGAAATCAGCAATTGAAGATTGTAAGTTATCAGGTCAACACATTCTACTATACTTTCTAGCCATTGTATTAGGAGAATGAAAATCCTATGAAGATAGGTTGGTTTAATAGCCATTTTGTAAATCCTTTAATAGGGTGACATTCCAAAATTGAGTTTTTGTAAAATCCTTTAGACAGATACACCATTAATAGGTGTTGGAGCCTTTAATAGGGCAGGCTTCTCACAGGGTAGACCATTGATGATGGTCAAACTTTGTAATCTTGACAAGTTACATATTGTTGTAGTGATAAGTTGTGGGTGTCATCCCCACCCCAGTTTTACCTTCTCATTTTGGAGGGTATCTAGGTGATCAAATATTGTGTTGTCTATTTCCATGCATTCCTTTACTTTCATGTTAATTAGAAATGTTCATGCATGTATTGATTTCAGTTAGAAAAATTATGGGTTAAAAATTTGGTACTTCTGATTCATCCCCCCACCCACTCTCAAAAGTATTCTTCCCACTTGTAAATTCCCACACACCTAATGCTCCTTTTGATTCCTTCATTTCTACATTCCATCTACCTAGTTTGTTTCCTAGTTTTTCCCCTTCTTCTTTGTTAAGCTTGGTTTCTTGTAACATTATTATATCTTATTCAAAAAGTGTTAGGTTATGTTTTTACATAACTTTCTAGTGTTATCATAAGGGCTCTCATCAAATATTTCATTAATAGAACTAGAACTCTTTGTCTCATTAGGGTTTTACACAGAAAAATCAAGCTCAAGAACTTATTTATTCGAAAATCTCATACATTGTAGCTTATAACCTTAAAATCATAATGTTCACAAAAGGAGATATAAATGATGATACACATAGAGGAGATTAATAAATAAATAATTATGTATTCTAAGTGCAAAATAGTCAAAATTTTATGCACCCTAAAATGGTCACCTAGACTATGGGCCCCCGTTATTTAATTTATCAGATTTCTTGAATCAATGGTTTGCAATATTTTATTAAATCAATTTCCCTGATTAAATTCAATTTTTTTTATTTTTAAGGATGATCATTTTATCTTCAGTCTTATTTAATTAAACGAAAATCTCCCTCTTAATTAAATAAAATAAGTCCCCATTTAATTAAAAGAAAACCTCTCTTTTAATTAAATAATTCATCCACACTTAATTAATTAAGAGAAAAATCCCCCTTTTAATTTAATTAAATATTTCCTATTTAATTAAAAGAACTTGCTCCCTTTTAATTAAATAAAAATCCCACTTAAATATCTCTTTTTGATGAAAAAGGAAATTAAAAAAATAAAAAATTAAATAAATCTATTTTTTGTTTTCTCTACGCCTAATGTGGGAGTTATTTTTTTCCTCTTTCCACTTTCTTCTCCATTTAATTATTTTTCTATTTTCTCATTGGTGGATCTTTATTTCACAGAGATCATTGTTTCTCCACCCTTGATTAAATCTTTTTTTCCTCTTAATCGTGATCATCCAATCTTCTTTATAAGGAAGAACCCTCTCCTCATTTTGGACATCCATTATTATGCTGTTTTTATGTTTTAGGTTTGGAGAGCAATTTTTGAAGAAGCAGTTTGAATACTAAATCTTTTTGTGGAGAACTTCCACCTTCTTGTCTTATTCTCTCTTGCATACATGGCTTCCATCATGAGTTTTCATCCTTGCATTTTCATATTAACTTAGATCCATATTTGTTTTTGTATTGCATTTGTTATTAAATTTCCCTTCTTGCATTGTTTTGCATTGTTATCATTTAGATTAGTTTTCATCTCTATTTGCATGCATATTGGATCCTTGAATCTCTTGTTTCATGGTGTACTTGCATTGTAATGGCCCGCCAAGGGATCCAAAGAATCAATCTAGAATTTCACTAAGTTTGGTAACATTTTTATTTTTTTTCATTAAAGTAAATACCACATATAACTTATGCACAATAATGGAAGCAATAGCAATGTCCATCTAAAGTAAACATAACATACATAACAAATTACATTCTTTAAGATCCCTTAACATTGAATTACATCTAAGTCAACTAACATTAATGAATTCATCTAGTACAACATCCACATGAAATAATAATGATAAGTCCAATGTTTATACATTAGATTTGAAATGCTCAATCATCCACTATACATGTCATAGGGTATGAAAAGCTTAAAAGAATATACATATGTAGAATAAGGTACATCATCCTATTCTAATCCATTATACATTAAAATAAAGATAATCACATGATACATCATCATAGAAGACATAAACATCCATCATAAAGATCAAACATAATAAAATAAGTGCACAGTTCCTCCCAACCATTAATAGCATCATTAGACCATCATGGATCCTAGCCATCCCTCCATGCATAACATTTCAAATTACCAAAGAGATCATCAATATTAACATAGTAGGAATGTCACTCCTAACATATACTATATCATATGCAAAAAGTAATCTAACATGCAAATAAAAGCATAAGATAACATCATCTAACATATCCTAATCATCAATGAAAGGATACATATCCACCATCATGAAGGATGCATCAGCCATGATGTCTCAAAAAATCTCAAATGATAAGAGTGGAAAATACACTACCATCTGACCGTGTGGTACCTAAGTGATCAACTCCCACCGTGCTAAGGAGATAATCTCAAGTCCCAAACAGGCTATGAAAAACACATAGCACAAATCTCTATAAGTCCAGGAATCCTAAAAGTATACTAACTCAAAGGTTCCAAACACAAAATCGACATCTAATCCTAGAGGCACACAATGACATATAGGAACTTACTATGCAAGCGGGAAAGTGTCATCACATTTATCACGTACAAGTTACCCTGGCAGTTAGCTAAACTCCATGGGTCCATACTAATCTCATGCGGCCACTAGTATCCTCTCATACTGACAAGGCATACTATGGAATGCAAGGTCGCAACCATGCGTTCTCTCTACTCCCATCCTAGTCTATACAAGCACTCAAGGCATGGGTGAGAACCAAAACTCTTACCTTTTTAGGTTCATTCAGTTAGTATTAGGTGTGAATGTTATCACTTATTAATCCAACTTACAATGAGTTACCCTGGCAGCCTCTTAGGGCCCCGACCCCCATTGCAAGCCACTTCCCGACACTACATGCAGATATCCTACCCTAAGCTCATCAAATCATAAATCTCAAAATCACAAAAGATAATCCATAACAAAACCATCAAATATGCATAAAAGCATCAAATCTCCATGAGCAAGAATCCATAGAAAATCATGAACACAATAGTTCTCTATTGGCAACTGAAGTTTCACTGATAATCAAAAAGTATCCAATGGTTCTCAGTAACCAAAATATATCTCAATCATACTGATTGAAGACTCCAAAAATGGTTGAGTCAAGCATGCCACAACATGACATGATCAACAATAAATCCACATTTCAGTCCCATCATGGTGACTAGAAAATAACCAAGGATAACTGATCGATGACCAAAAATGGTTAAGTCAAGTGTTTCATACATAAGAATCTCAACTATAACAATTAGTAATTATAACCAATATATAGAGCATTCCATCATATATCTATGGTTGGGTTTATAAAGATCGATATTAAAACATCATCATGACATCACAATCACATAACCCCCAAGCCTCTAGTAGACGTCCTATAACTGGTCAACGCTAGTCAACCCAAAACCCAAAAGAATAGCATAAAGAATACACAATGCAAAAACATGCTTGGGTTTTGCTAAGTTTACAAACTTGAATTTAAATGTAAAGGTTTTAGTTTATGTTTTCCAATTTAAATATCAAGTGGAGAAATTTCAAATTTTACCTAACCCATGTGTTTAATTGACTGATAATGGTTTTTCCCTCTAACTCTTAGAATCAAATTTTCTAATATTCTAAATGTCTTTTATATACACATTTTGATGATAATGACCCCATCATTTTCAAAATAATATTTGAAATTCTTTTCATATTCATCTTTTCAAATTAAAAGATTAAATTGAACCTATATTGCTCAACATTATAGAATAATTTGTTATTAAAGAATTACTCTTTAAATTCCAATCATCTATCAATATAATAATTATTTATTATTAATAATTATATATGGATATGTATTTATATATATATATATATATATATATATATATATATATATATATATATATATATATATATATATATATATATATAGATATATATATACATATACATATATAATTATTAACTTACAAAATGAATTATATAAAAATCGAATCAATATTTCATTTGTCAACACACATCGAGTTTAATACACTGCGGATTGTAGGATACACTGTGGTCGCAGGTACACTGCAGACCACAAGTACTCTGCGGTACTACAGTCTGCATAGATGTTGCCATCGACGGGGGTGGGAAAATATGTTCCCCCCACCCATTCAAATTTATTATTTTTTTTACATATTGTGTTTTATTAAAAAATGCTTCCCTCTAATGTAAATCGCGATGCGTTCATTCGCTCACTACGAAATATATGTCATTCAACTTTTAATTAAATATATATGTATATATACATATATATCTATATATATATACATATATATATATATATATACATATATATACATATATATATATATATATATATACATATATACATATACATATATATATATATACATATATATATATATACATATATATATATATACATACATATATATATATATATATATATATATATATATACATACATATATATATATATATATGTATATATATATATAAGTATATATGTATATATATATATATACACATACAGAGTTTAATCAAATATCACAACATATATATACACAATATATAAATTCCGATTCTCAAAATTTTCCTATAAACCTTTGATCTCAAAATTTACTCAATAGTTTATCTAATGGCTTGGCTACAATTTAATTCCCAACCCCGTGTTCTTTTCAGATCTATGCATATAAGATTCTCAAATAAATTGAAGTACCCATATTGAGAATGCATACAATAAAAAAATAGGAAAATCCTCAAAAGTCATATGGAAGACACGAAGAAGATAGGGAATGCAAGATGTGGAAATAACATAAGTAAAATCAAAAGAATCTACCCAGATTCTGATGCTAATTCACTCTTCCTTAGAAAACCCACAGAGTAGGCTCCCTTCTTCAGAGTTCTCAAATCCTCCAATGCTCCAATTTGTTTTCAAATGCTATCCCTAAGCTTTTATGAATGCCTGAATATAAAGAGCTCTCAGGAAACATCTAGAATGCTTCTAAAAATAGCTAGAAGGTGTCACCAACTAAGCATGGGTCTTTTCCAACCTTCTAGATGAGCCATAGAGTTGTAGACACCATGTGCTTAATTGATGCACTAACCCCAGTGTTGTTGACACATGAGAAATGAAAAGGGTGTGTTAACTCCCATGCAAGGTTATAACTCCAATTTATTTTTTATATAATTTCAATTTAAATATTTATAACTTTCATTTTAATTTTTATAACTTTTATTATTATTATTTATTTATTACTTTATTATTATTTTATTATTATTATTAATTTTAATTTCTAATTTTCTTTTATTTATTTCTTTTTCCTCAATTAATTCTCTTTTTATTAGTTATAATCAAAACATCAAAGACCATGATATTTTATATTAATTTTCTTCAAATAATTAATTTATTAATTATATCTATTTATTAGGACTTAATTAATAAAAAATTCACCATAGACTTCCAAGACAAAATATGAAAAACCCATCATAGAGCAATTCACACAAAATCATTCTAAAGGGTTAAAAATTACGAATTATGTCATCCAGCACATTCGGTGGGTAAAATATCTAGATACTTGTCCTACCTCACTAGGACAAATGGCTTAAGGGTTTGGGATTTGGACTTGAGAATTTATCTCCCTTCTCTTATCATTGAGATGGTGTAATAGAGTATGCTCATCCTGGCAATTCAGAGAAGTCGATACCCGATACCTGCAAACTGCAAAAAAATCATGCATGTACATACAATATATATAATGCTAAGCTAAACAGACAATGGTAGGAAGTGGTGCATCATGTAGATCCTGACTAAGTAGGTGACTACAAATCCCTTCATTAACCATATAGGAAACGCCATACAATAAGAAAAAACACGCACACCATACACATGCAAGTATCGGGTAAGTATCCATAATAAAACACATGAGATAATAAACCATCTAACTAATCATCAACAATAACTAAAAGCAATGTAATGATCATCATGCATACATGAAATGTAAAGTCTAAATGATCTCATCATAACCACTGAATCCATAACATAATGTCTAATAGTCTCAAAAAAAAAATCACTAATCCATCAACATAAAACTAGTCTATCATAGTCTGATAATAATAGCAACACTATGTCTAGAAAAGGTGTGAACGAGGGCAGGCACTACATGCATTGGCATAAACTAGGTCAATCTTAGGGCCTCCATTACAAACCCCTACACTCCATGAATAGAGAGCTATGAGCCACCATTTGGGACCTCATTTTTTAACAATCTTGAATATAATGACTCATAGAAGTATGCCCACATTTTAGGCATACAAAAATAACTATTAAATATCAAAAAAATGTTCCTTTATAGTTGGAAATCCTGTTAACTAAATATACTTAAAGTAAAATTTAAAAAATAAACAAATGAATTCTATACATCTATAAATACTTGTTTTCTATAGGAGAAAAATTAGTTGTGGTTGCTATGCTAGAAAAGGCATACAAAAGTTCAACTGGTCACGATGAGTGGAGTCACATTGGTTGATGTTTTGGAGTGCACACAAATTGTGAATCTTTGGTTTTATAATAAAGAAAAACCCTGTAGTATAATAGATGTATTATAGATGTGTTATAAAACATGAGTATGAATTTTTTTTTGATGTATTAAAAAGAGAAGACTTGTAAAAATAGAGGATACAAAACAAAACCCTTATGAAAGCTAACAGTATAGCATGACAAAAAAGAAGGTTTTCCACCTATTATAATCAAATTAGATTCTATAAAATTCATCATGTTGAAGCTCTTTTACTTGGCATTGAGACAACAGCTCATGACTAGGTCACACATCATGGCTCTTTCTTTGGCTTTTGCAAGCCAAAAAAAAAAAACATAAATGAAAAGTCCAGAACTCCACTGAATGAAGAATTTTACTAAAAATTATATCACTTTTTTTAGGAAAAAAATCCTATTCTTTGCAACCTTCTTTGATAGTCTACAAGATAGGGTTGCTTTTAAGACAATTCAAGGTTTCACAATCAAAGTGTGGTGGGAATTATGAAATGTCGATTAAAGGGAGATAGACATGGGATTGGACTGAGCAAGTCATGATGAATATTTGAGAGACCACGGGAAAAATAAATGAAAAATGTTAGAATCAAACATCAAAGCTAAAGAGAAATTTGGTATTTAGTATAGTTTTCACAATTCACTCAAGGAAAGTTTGTATTAATATGTTTTAGACATTTTTTGTTCACAAATCATAAAGGAATTTTCTTTTAGAATTTTGCTAATTATAAGGAGTGTTGATTTTGGTGAAGGTGAATAAAAATCAAAAGAGGATATACAAAGAAAATTTTTGATGCTAAGTACAAAGTTGTATGCTACTCTCTTAAGATAGATGGAAAAATTGAGGTTTGAAAGTTGCCTAATTACTTTCTTGAAGTTAAAAAATTAATTACAAATTTTTTAGTGAGTTGTTAGGTGAAAAGTGAATCAATTTAAAACTCAATATGTTTCCAATATTTTACAAACACATGTGAGTCTACCTATTAAATAAGTTATTTTTTACAAACGATTTTGAGTCTCCTTACTAAAGGAGTTTTTTATCTACATGCAAAGTGGGATTGGTAATGTCTAGTCCTACTCCATTACTAGTATGAGGTCCAACCCCATCAACAAGTTCAAAATTGTTCTTTATTAAATTGGGACTTTTCCACTTGTCCTGCATGCATGTTAAATGTGGACACATTGACAAGGTACATGTTAGCATAAATTGTTCTATATTAAATTGGGGTTTTCCCACTTTTCATAGATGCATGTGAAATGTGAACACATTGACAAGGCACAAGTCATTGTCTATTACCAATAGTTTTCATAGCTCTCAAAGCTCAATTTTTTGGAGAATTTTTTTAGCAAGAAAAAGAAAAGATTGTCAGGAAAAATAAGTTGAGCCAATCAAAAAATAAGAAGTTTCTAGGGGGATTTCAATAGGAAGTGGTTATGAAACTATAGGATATACCACATATTAGAATATTTTCACCATTACCGAGGCTTGAACTATTGTAAGATAGACATCCCAAAACTTTAGTCTCTTGCCTTAATGATAGCGACTAATAATTTATACATAGACATTATTGATTAATTAATGTCTCTTTTAATGCAATCACTTTTATATTATTGGATTTATGAGAATACATGAGAGATGTGTCTATAGGATTACTAATCATTATAAAACATACAATTGAGTCACTAGTTACATAATGAGATACTATAAAGATAGATAAAGGAAAGACAAGATAGAAATTAAAAAAATTAATGACATGTATATTTAATAGATTGAGATCCATAAATGTTAGCTAGATGTTCATGGTAAAAATAATTTTAAGTAATATTAGTCATTATATAGGATATATAGTGGGTGCATCATAATTATGTAGCTATTCCATTATACAATAGTTAATGTTAATATTGCATATAAAAGGGTCTATGTAAGATTAATTTTAAAGAACATGTGTAATAGATCATTGTTTGTCTAAATGGGTAAAGTTTTTGATAAAGGAGGAAGGGAGGGGGCCCTGAGTTCCCATAGTTACAACTATAGCAAGGCAAGCTAAGGGCCATTACAACCTAATAGCTAGCCAAAAGACCAAAACCATCAAAGAGATCACTCCCACAAAATAATTAGAAATAGAAACCAACTACCAAAGAAACTAAAACACATCTTGAGAGAATCATAACTAATCAAAGATAGCATGAAACTAAAATTTTACTAAACAACATGCAACAAAAGTAATCAAGCCAAAATATAGGATTCGATATAAACTCTATGCATATAATAGTGTTCTAATAGTAACGAATCTTTAAAATACTTAAGCACTTAACATAAAAAATTTAAATGTCCTAAATATATGTAAGTTTAAAATAATATAAACCATATTAACCTTAGAACTAATATAAGTTTTTATACCTCTACAGTAGGTGATCTAAAAACTAAAATAGGAAAGAAAACTAACCTTTTTTAATATATTCCATTCTTTGGTAATTTGGGCAAGCTCCCATGCCAATATGTGACATCTCTAGCCTCTTGTTCACGATCCTTCTCATTTCTAGTGAAGTCCACATCTTTGATCTTCTTGTTGATATGAGATTTTTTTGAAGAACTTGTAATGGAACAATCATTATTTTTTTATTGATGTCAAACCTACTACTTGTTGGTAAGACAAATGCCTAGTTGATTTGAGTACTATCATTTTTTTGCTTAATGGAGAGGTTTTGATCAAATAAGGTAATAAGAGCTCCTAAGGGAAAGATTGAGTTATGGTATGAAAAAGGAGTACAAAGATCAATTAAGACAGTGATGATGTAACGCCCCGCTAAGGGATCCAAAAGAAATAACCTAAAGATTTACTAAGTTTGCCAACATTTTTTTGTTTGAAAAAGATGAATAACATACACATCAAACAAATAATAGTGGAAGCAATAACATACAATCAACTAAAAGCATACATAACAGGTTACATTTCTTAAGGATCCCATGATGTTGAAGCACATTTAGATTTAATTAATACTAAATTCATCAAATACCACATCCATCTAAAAGAATAATTAAAAATTCCAATGTCCATTTAATTTGGAATGCTCAATCATCCACTATACATGTCATAGGGTATGAAAGGCTAAAAGAATATACATATGTAGAAATAGAAATACATCATCCTCTTCAGATCCATGATACAAGTACAATAAATTAATGAAACCATCCACCATACATGATATATCCATCCATCATAAAAGATATAACATCCATCACGAAATATAACCATCCATCATAATGATACATACAAAGAATGAAAGGAAATGCAAGCAAAGAATGCTCCAGCCACAGTGACTATGGACAGATCTCAATGGTAAGAGTAAAAAAAGCACTACCACCCAACTACATGGAACCTAAATGGCCCACTCCCACCATGTTGAGGAGATAGTCTCAAGTCCCAAATAGGATATCGAACCAAATATCAAAAATACTCTCTAAGTCTAGGAAATCCTAAAAGTATTGTAACTCAAGGGTTCCAAGATAGTTTGACATCTATACCCAAAGGCACACAAGACACATAGGAAACCTACTATGTAAGTGGGCAAGTGTCATCGAATGAATCACACTAGAGTTACCGTAGTAGTCTCTCAGGACCCCAGCCCCCTAGTGATCCCTATGCAGCCACTAGCATCCTCTCATACTAACAAGGCATACTACGGATGCAAGGTCACAACCAAGCATTCTTTCTACTCCCATCCTAGTACGTACTAGCACTCAAGGCATGGGCAAGAACATACAAAGAGTCTTATTAGGTTTATTTTACTCTCATTTAGTCTAGTGTTTTCACTTATTAAACAACTTACAATGGGTTACCCTAGCATCCACTTAGGGCCCTAGCCCCCATTACAAGCCACTTCTTGATATTACATATAGATCACCTACCCTAAGCTCATGAAATCACAAATCAAAGAATCATAGTAAAACACCTCAGTCCAACACAAGTGACTGGAAAGCATCAAAAGATAAATCACAATAGCCATCAGTTGTCAACGACCAACTGGCAAGTATCCCAATAATACTGATCCACGACTTAAAAATGGTTAAGTCAAATATCTCATAGCATAAATCTCACCATCCCACAAAGGCACTAAAAATAGTAATCAGCAATATAAACACACTCAACATAGAGCATATCAACACATTACCATGGTTCAGTAAACATAATCAAAATCGAGTCAGCATACTTTCACACTCATGGAACTCCAAAGCCTTTGGTAGATGTCTTAGAATTGGTCAACAATCTAGTCAACCCCAAACCCCAAACATAGACATCACACAGAAAACAAGGTGTAAGTTTCAAATTTTGGTTTGTCTCCAAAGCACATGGTTAAGTTAAATATAAGGTTTTAGTTTTCATTTCAAAGTATGTTTTCAAGTAAGAAGATTCTCTTTTTACCCTATAGTTAACCCATATATTTGTTGAAATAAAAATAAGGCTTTACCCCCATAATACTTGAAATCAATTTTTCTAAAATTTGCTAAGGGTAAATGTTATATTTGTTTGAATTTGCTAAGGTAAGATTCTCATTGATTTTTGATAAAATAATAGTAATTCTATTAGAGTCAAAATTTAAATAATCTTCAACAAATTTAAAAAGATCTCCTATCTTACTAACTAATGCTCATAAATTTTAATAAATTTTATTAATAAAAATAATATTAAAACAATTTTATTATTCCTCTAACCTGCAAAGCTTCTCCTTTAGAGAACTTGACTCAAATACCAATTGTTGGAATTACAAGGGGGGTGGTGGTGAATCAAGTGTTTAAACTTAGACCCATAAAACTTTTACCATTCATGCATCACATGCATTAACATACTAAAATAACATATAAAGTAAATGCATCTAAAGCATGTAAGAAATTAAACACACACACTTGACACTAGATATGATTACCTAGAAACCCTCCAATGAGAAGGTAAAATTGGGATGGGGATGACACCAACAAATCTTCACTACTAGAATAATAAAGTGTAGCCAATTAAGGTTACAATGGTTTGACCATGATCATGATCTACCCTATTAAAGGCTTGCCCTATTAAAGGCTTACAAAGACTGTTAAGTCCCACTTTGTTAGAGGATTTCAACACCTTGTTAGAAGTGTGCCTAGTTAAAGGACTTTAGGTCATTCACTTGGAACACCACCTTGTTAAAGGATTTTGCAAAGCCTATTAGGAATACTTCAGCTAGTATATTTAACTAAAATCACTTGTCAAAATGTCTCAACATAGATCTTGCGGTTGGCACTTGCTTGCTTGATAATAGATCACCTCTATCCAATCTCTAATTAATCCTTCATGATTTGATGTACCAATGATGTATCCTCTATCCTATGTTCTTCACTTAACTGATTCTGCAATTCACTCTTATTGTTAAGTCACCTTGAATGCTCTGCAAACTATCTTATTCACTCTTTCAATTCAATCATTCACCCCTTCACAATGCTCTCAACTCTCTTCTCTCTCTTCTCTCTCATGAAAATTTAAGGCTTTATACTCCTTAAGAACACTGAGGTGGCTTAGGGTTAGGTATGACTCTATGGTTGTGATTCATCCATTTTGCCGCTTAAACCTTCCCATTTTTTGATTAGATGCATGTAATTACATAGGGAATTTACATGTAGATTTGTCCTTATCTCTAAAGAATTGAAATCTATCCTTATGTCGGCTAAAAAATGGTTTATATAGTTGTTTGTGCCATAAAAAAAAAAATTTCCAATTTGTGTTACTTGGCATAAGTAGTTACTAATGCTTGGTATATACTATAATTTTTTTTCTAACTCGACACTTGAACTACTCAGCACCTAATGTTCACTCAGCACTTGAATCACTCAACATGGTCCATCTGCGTGGCACTTGAGTGACTCAGCACATGAGCGACTGAACACTCATTGCAACTTGGCATGGTTTTATATTTACATGTTATAGTCGGCATGTATTACTAGTTCTGCATAAACTAACTAAATGTCTTAAGTTTATTGACAGTCAATTGTCAAAACCAATCTTAGACCAATAGCTCCAACACCCACAAATCTCAAACATTCCAAATAGCTCAAAATAAATTATATTTTGATTCTAGTCCAAATATATTAACTCATATATAAACCACTCTATCCTTTGATTTGTAGGTAAAATAATAAGCATCATTGTCATCTTGAAACAAAATAATATCAGGTTAAAATTGTAAATAATTTACTTTGGTCGTAGGTACATAGAATTGAAGCTAATAAGAAGAGAAATATGTCAAAAGTAAAAGAACCAACCATTTTTATTTGAAATTTGAACAAGTGGGCATGCCCGAAATTGAAATGAACAATTGATGGGTAAAAAAATTAGAGTATAGTAAAAGTAGCATTTCACTTGAATTAAAAAGAACTAAAACAAAAGGTTGTGAAAATCAAGCATAACTAGATATTTCTGAGCATAAAGTTTTAAGACTTCAATATTCATAAAGGAAAATCATAATAAGAATCAACAATGGTGACCCTAGGAAAGTATGCATACCTTATAATTTCAAGTAGATTTCTTGAACAATGTTAGGAAACAAAACCATCTACTCATTTGGTTTCTCTTTATTTTCTTGTCAAGAATTAATACAAAGAGAAATGTAGGTGGTTCCTAACAAAGTTTAATATAAAAAATTCTTTGTAATTGCAAAATATTTTATTAAAATGACCTTAATAAGAATCAATGACTATAATCTCCATATGCTTTGAAATGAAAAGAAATAAATAGAAAAACTCAAAATTGATCATTTCTTAATGGAAGGTTTCCATCCTAAAGCTTTAATTGTGCTTGACGTTTATGAGGATTTAGCTCTTGGAAAATATGTACATTTTCCATTGTCTTCATTTTTATTGAGTATTTTCTTCATGTTGTATCTTTTTTATATGGTTTTTGACTAAAAGAGGGGTAAAAATTTTATTAAATACCAAAGAGAATAGAACAACAGAAGAAACAAAGAGCACTAAAGAGCTTTATCCTAGTCCACAAGTTGAGCCAGCTTCTAAGATAAATTAGGGGGAAGCATCCTATGATATAAATAATGTTACAATTCAGCACATGCTTGGAGGCCCTTTTAGCTGAGCAATCAGCCACACCATTCCACTCGTGAGGGATATGCATAAAAGACATAAAATCTAGAGAATTGCATAACTGAATGATCTATTGAATAACCAAAGCCAAATGCCAATCCACATCCACAAGTTTTTCTCTATTCAATAAATTTATAACCACCTATGAGTCAGTCTCATAGGTAATTCTTCTCTAGCCATGTTGAAAGTACTGTTCCACTATAACCAAGATAGCAAGGAATTCCATAAGTTTATTTTTATGGTAACCCTTGTAGATAGAAAATAGAAACTAAACATTACCAGAGCTATCATGCCCAACTCCCCCAATACTAACTGGTCCAGGATTTCCCTAAGAGGATCCATCAATGTTGATTTTAAGAACTCCATCCTAGGGAGGAGTCCAATTCCCCTCATGATTAACACACTAAGAGTGTTGCCTAGCTCTATTCCCAGATCATCTATGGGGGAGAGAGGGAGTATCGCCCTAAAGAGGAAAGGAAAGACATAATTAAATACCAACATCTCTAGGGTCGAAAACTCCACCAATGTTTCATTTAGCTAGGAGTGTTTCATGAAGAGAATTAGCAATTTCCCCCACATGTACCTTATCCCCAAGTACACATTATGAAAAATCCTCCTATTTCTCTCAAGCAAAACATGCCATAAAATAAGGGAAGGGCCAATAGTCCAAGAAACCTAAAGAAAAGAGGTCTTGGAAGGGGGATGGCCCAGACAGTCCCAAAACTTAGACAAGGAGGAAACACACTAGCACATGCATCCCCACACACTCCACCAGAAGTGCCAAATCTGTTTGACAAAAGGGCACTAGAAAATACGGTGAGAAATAGTCTCTTCACTATTGTGGCATAAGACGTAGATGGAAGACCCCTAGAAGCCTCTCTTGTAGAAATTCTTTCAAGACAATGATTGTAAACTAGAATCCAAAGGAAAAAGTTACACTTAGGCTAAGAAAAGCTACTCCAAGCTTTCTTCCACCAAGAGACATCCACCTCACCAAAAAGTTGCTTAGTCAACACAAGGTACCCTAAAGAAACAAATTACTTGTCAGAAGAAGCATCTCCCCAAGCAAAAACATTAGGTCCTTGCAGAGAGTTACACTCCCTAGAAGCCAAGATCTGAGAAAGCGCCAGTCAATCCCCTAGAGAGCCACCCGGTGGCCAATCAGAAGAATTATTCCGTCTGTAACCAATAGTAAGGCCCAAGTTATGAGCCTCCTTATAATGAACCACCTTATTCCATCTAGGAGAAAGGAAAAAACCACAAAGAGGTTGTAAGTGCAGATGAGAGGACAAGAGAGTAGGATGTCCATTCAGGAATCTCTCCAAAATAGAGCCTCAGTGCCTCTACTACATATCCAAAATAGACTTCTCTTCACTAGGTGAGCACCAATCTTGAGGGTATTCTACACCATAGAGCCTCTTCCCTCAAGAGGAAATGTAGAAACATATGAAGGTTCAACACCAAGTAAATACTTGTGTGATAGGATATGGTGCTAAAGTTAAGAGTAACTAGAACACTAGCACCAATAAAGCTTCGCAGTAAGAGCTTGAATGTACAAGATAGTAGAATAAAGGTCGAGGCATCCTTCCTTTTTTGGCCTAAAAATAGTATCCCAATTGATGAGGCTCCATTTAGTACTTTGAAAATTTCCGCTCCAAAGGAATTGGCAAAAAAGAGCATCAAATTCCTTAAGAAAATATGTTCGTGCAGCTTGAACTGTGCTTCTATATATGGGAAGCACTTGTATGAAAAATTGTAGGAGAGTCACCCTTCCAGTAGTAGAGAGCCACCTATGTGTCTTATGATTGACTTTTTGTTGAAGCTTGTTGAGTAAGCTCTACCAGAAATGCTCAGGCTATCTTCCCACCACAATAAGGACCCCCATGT
This sequence comes from Cupressus sempervirens, assembly GCA_028749045.1. Taxonomy (NCBI): domain Eukaryota; kingdom Viridiplantae; phylum Streptophyta; class Pinopsida; order Cupressales; family Cupressaceae; genus Cupressus; species Cupressus sempervirens. The sequence goes on along the minus strand of CM053793.1, from coordinate 5,404,500 downwards.
AAGTTAGAGGGAGAGACTCAATATAAAATATTAGGATATTAGCAATCCTCCATTAGATAGGCTCAGGAGTGTTGAAGAGAAAAATAGAGGACCTTTGGTCATTGATTTTTTGACCAGAGGTAGCCAAATAAGTATCCAAGGTGAGCTAAAAGGCTTTATCTTCCTGAATCTGAGCTCTACTAGCAAGGGTCATATCATCAAAAAACTAGAGGTGGGAAAGAGTGGGTAGACCATTCCTCCATTGCTAGCCCTGAATTAGATTTTGGGAAACATGAGACTTGATAAGTCTACCAAGTCCCTCAACCATAATGACAAACAAATAAGGATAAAGGGGATCTCATTGGTGAAGATCCATAGAGGCCCCAAAAAGCTCTAATGGTTCACCATTAAGGACCAAGATGGAAGGAGTAGTAACATAGCTCAAAACCCATCTAACCCATTCCTGACTAAAGCTAAAAGCTAGAAGAACTTTCTACAAGAAACCCCAATTGACTTTGTCATAAGCCTTAGCCATATCAAGCTTGATGAACATGGTTTGTTCTCTAGAAGTACACATATAGTGAATGGCTTTAGAACCAATAACCACCCTATCCAAAAAAAATATTTCTAGCCACAAAACCCACTTGTTCCTCAGAGATAACCGTGGGAAGCCAATCTTTAACCCTCTCCAATAGGAGCTTAGTAATGATTTTATATACCACATTACAAAGAGAAATGGTCCTAAAGAAGTCCATTTGATTAACCTCTTCCTTCTTCAGAATAAGGACTAGGAAAGTAGCATTCAAGGCCTGAAGCATATCTTTATTGGAATAGGACTCTTGAACCACATCCAAAAGGTCATGATTTATAATATCCCAAAATTCCTAGAAGAATTCAATAGGGAAGCCATTAGGCCCTAGATCTTTTCCCTTATGCAAGTTGAAGACCACCTCCTCCAAGTTGGACATACAAATTGGTCACATAAGAGATTCATTTATCTCCCTATTCACAATAGATGAAATACAAAACAAGATCGTATTCTCCTCAATGTCCGCTCGAGATAAGTCATCTAAAAAGAGAGTAGAGTAAGACTAAATAGCTTTCCTGGACACATCTTGAGAGGAGGTTAGATGTGTCCCATTAGAAGTAACAAGAGAAGAAATGTAACTCAGGTGTTATGTCAAGCCTACATAGATTTATGGAAAAATGTAGTGTTCTTGTTCCCTTCCTAAAACCAGTCAACTCGAGCCTTTTGTTTCCAACAAAATTTCTTCTCTAAGATCCCACTCTACTAAATCACTAGAAGCTTTTGATTCCACTATGCCAAGTGCTTCAGAAAAACCCAAATCCCAAATCTACCTAGTAATAACATCAAGATGATCCTGATACCTCTTCTTCATAATGTGGAGATTTAAAAAAAAAAATTGTTTCAATTCTTCAACTTCCTTTTGACATATTATAATTTTTTAGAGAAATAAAACATAGTAGTGTCATAGGAAAGGCCTCCCTTTCTTCACCAGTGAGCCATTAAATCATGGAGAAAAGAGTCTCCAAGACACATTAGCTAGAACTTAAAGGGAGGCTTCTTGGGGATAGTAGCATATAACTAGCCATGAGCTTGATAGGCTAGTGGTCAGAGCCTCTCCAATAAATAATTTTGGAAGAGGGAGAAAGAGAGCCACAATTCAAAAATCAAGAAACTAGGAACCTATCCAAGCATTCTGAGATGGAATCACCTTCAACCCTTCTATTGTTCCGAGTAAAGAGCCCATTAAGAGGTTTGAAATTAGAGAGACATAAAAGATCTATATTTTCCCAAACAAGCTTTGAAGAAGGACCCAAATGAGCTAGCCCACCCCACTTCTCCTCTAGATTGATGACAGAGTTAAAATACCCAGCCACAATCCAAGGCAAGAATGGGTAGTAGCTTCTGACATTCCTAATATGTTCCCAAAGGTTAATCTTGCTAGGGAGATCAATAGGGGCATACACATTAGTAACAAGAATCATCTTTCTAGTTTCCAGAGAAGAGGCCACCATTGAGAGAGCTAAGTGGCAAGAGATCCAGTAGAGAGGCATGACTTTCCTAGGATTCCAACAAATAGAAAGACTACCAGAGCTCCCCAAAGCACCAACACACTGACATTTCCCCAAAAACCAAATTTTAGGAGCACATCTAAATGTGAAATACATTGAAAGCTTGTTGTCCTAGATAGAAAGGATATCTGGAGAATGATCATCCACCAGCTCATGAAAGGATATCTGGAGAATGATCATCCACCAACTCATGAATAGTTTTTTGTCTATGGGTTCTATTCAAGCACCTCACATTCCATGAGAAAATAATCATTGAGTAGAGTGGGGAAAATGTTCATCCATGGTATTTATAGCCACAAGCTCTACTATTAAATCTCATGTAAGTTTAATTTTTTCCTAATCCTACTTTCCCCCAACTGTTGAGGGAGTAGCTAAAGAGACTTTCTTAAATGGTCTTTTCATTAGGCCCAAAGCAAAAGAAGATCCCTTTCCTTTATGAGAGGCAAACACATATTTGACCAATTCTACCAAAAGAATATCCTTTTCCTATGGAGCAAGAGAAACCACAAGGGCACCAGAATTAGGGCTAACAGAGGTCTCTAACTTTTACTAAACTACAACATCCTAGTTGCCACTAAGAATAAAACTCCTCCCCTCTAAGCCAGTAACCCTATACTGAGCCTCAATAGGAATTCCTTCTTCTATGACCATGTTGTTGAGCCCCTCAAATTGATTGAATCCTGAGTCCACTTGTTGCTCTAGAGGAGATTGCTTTTAACCCCTCCCCTTAGCATGGTTTCAAGTAGGGATAAAACCATCCTTATTAGGACTAGTAATATTGGATAGCCCTTACCAAGACTTGAGGCATTCATTTGAGCTTTCCCTTTACCAGTACTACCAGTCTGAACATTCCCTTTTCCAATACTAATAGTTTGACCATTCCCCTTACCATCATTAGCCATCCTTGGGCTTGAGAACCTTCTAGGGGTACCATTGACTTTAGAGGCTTGGGAGCATTGGCATTTTAAATGACCATACGCATGACAAATGCGGCATCAGAAGGGAAGGGATTCATAGTCTAGCTATTGAATCAAAGAAGAAGAGCCTAGGAAAATTTCTACAGAATCTAGCAAGGGATTATTTAAATAAATTTAAACAAAAATACAAGCATAAGAAATAACCTTTTATCCAATGATTGATGTGCTATAGCAGTCAGCTTCACAAGCATAGCAGTAATCTGTCGAAGGATATCCTCTTGCTAGAACTCCAAAGGAAGCCACAATAGGCGGACCCAAATAGGAACCCTCGAAGGGAGATCCTTAGTAGAATTGAACTCTGTATGCTAAGGTTTCACAAAAATACCCACACGATCATAAAAATATGGGCCTCCCTCAAATGACTTGGTTCTAATTTGACATGCAAGAGAAAGCCACCAAAATGAAGCTATTACTAGCTATCATAATATCCATATCACCTTCCACCTACCATGAACAATGAATCTAGGCTTCCAGAGTCGATAGGGAAACTCAAATACCAAGAAACTTTCATCTCAATGCATGTATGACCAAATAGTCTCCATCTTCTATTATTGCCTTTGAAGGGATAACCAACACAAGCTGATCCTAGCTACATGGAAGGAAGTCATTAACTTTATTTAACTTCGAGCACTTGCTAACATAAAATGTCTCCTTCTCCTGTGAACTTACCCTGAGAGAAGATCCACCACAAGTTGAGGCTCGAGCAAGAATAAGACTCTTATCGACCTGCTCATGGCCAAAAGAGCCTAGCAAACAAAGTCCCTCATAGCTAGAATTTCTAAAAAAATGTATCATAAATCATTGCTTCCATGCCCTAGTTGCTCTACCATTGTAGTCATCAAAAGATGTTAGGAAGGAAACCAAGACTCCAAATTTATCTTCTATGTATGTTTAAAAAAACCTTCAATCTCTGAATCCTTTTCTATGCTTTGGTGCATTTTTTCCATTCACCATTGTAAGTAACATTATTTATTGTATCTTATATATGAAGGCTAAATTTCCATTAATTGGCAAGTATCTATGTGTTACTTCTGATATGAAATAACAAATGAGCTCCAAGCTAAAGCTTTTCTTTCTCTTTCTCGTTTAAAAAACTAGTCATTCAATAAAGAAAAACTTATACACTTATTTTTCTATAAAATCATCCCATTAAAAGAAATAAAAATTGTTAACAATTAAATAGTTTGCAACTATCATATTGGGCATTAACGATTTCCATCAAAATATAATTTTACACCTCATACCTACAGTTATATTTGATCTTTATAATAATCTCAATGATGCATCCTCATATTTATCATTATCTTATGCCTGCACTATGTAGCTTCATCTCCTTCAACTATTTTAACTTTTAAAAATAAATAGTTTTATATACATTTGTTTAAAAAATAATTGATGTTGAGCAGTACGAGAGCTATAATATGTAAAATTAAAAAAAAAAAGTACAAATGACGTGGGTCACCATAGTTATATAAAATATTATACTTATATCATTAAAACAAAAAATGTATTACACAGTTTACTTCAATGGTAGAAATTGAAACAATTTGTACAATTTGAACAATTCAAATTGGAGGAAAGAGTTTTAGGGTTTTTTTATCAAGGAATGTATAGTTTGGCAGATTTAGGACCTCTATTATGACATTGCAAAGCATCTAAACTAAAGCCTATCAGCTAAGATTTTTATAAATAGAAAAAACTAATAAGATCAATTTTATAATTACAATTGTTTCAAACTTTTTCAAAAGATTATTTAATTTAACAACATTTTTATAAGAATTAAAAATTAAAAATAGTTAACTGTTAAAAACACTAAAAAGAAATGGGGAAAGAGGATCACCTTGCCATCAAAACAAAAAGGAATGGGGAAAGAGGATCACCTTGCCTCAATCAATTGGTTGCTTGAAAAAAGCCACAAAGAGAGCCATTGACTAGAATTGAGAAGTGAGCTGAAGATAAATAATGGATGATACATCTAATCCTTTTTTGACAAAATCCAAATCTGCAAAGAAATTCACAAAGAAAAGACCATCTAATATTATCATATGCTTTATTAACATCTAATTTGATAATCATACCTAGTCTCTTGCCTGATTTCATAGAATCAATAACTTCTCCTGCCATAAGAATACTATCTAAAATTTCTCTCCTAAGGACAAAACCATGTTGTTTAGCCAAAATATATCTATCTAGCTTTGACTTCAATCTATTAACCATTTCCTTGGAGATGATTTTATATATTGAATTACATAGGAAAATTGGCCTAAAATCCAACATTAAAATGCACTCCTATTTCTTGGGAATCAGAATAAGACTATATTAATGATCTCTTGCACAAATCTCCCTTTCTTTCTAAAATCCTCCACAATTTTTACAATTTCTTCCCCTAAAAAAATTCCAAAATTTAAGAAAAATTTATGGGGTAAAATCATTAGGACCTGGCATCTTATCTGAAATATTATCAAAGATGAGTTTTTTAACCTCCATAATGTAAAAGGGATGCATTAAATCCAAGTTTTCCTCTTTTGAAACCACTTTCAGAATCATATCAATAAAATGTTGAGGGTCTAAAGAAATAGAGTCAATAGATTCCCCTAAAGGAGATTTAAAATGGTCAACTACTTCTTTTTCTATAACATCTTCATCTTCTAACCAAACTCCATGATGTTTTTGAATACAATTAATTATATTGCAAACTCTCTAGGATTTAATCGAAGCATGAAAGAATTTAGTGTTGAGATCTCTAGCACTAATCCAATTATCTCTAGATTTATCCCTCCAAAAAACCTCATCTCTATGAAATACTTATCCTAGATCATTTTTCAATCCTTTTTCTTGAAGAAAATATTCATTAGACATACCATCCACAATGACATGATTGTTCAAAAAACCCAATTTTGATTCAATCCTAAATTTCTATGAAAAATGTTTTTGAATGAATCTCTATTCCATCTTTTAATATTCATTTTAAAATTTTCAATATTTGTGTGAAACAATAACTCAGTGTCCTGATAAAAATATTACTCTCCTTCCACCATGATTCTAAATTTGGAAAAAAATCCTTTTCTCTCCACCACGTATTTTGAAATCTAAAGCTACCTTTATACCTTTGTTAAGATACTTTGTAGAGAGTTAAACTAGAAAATGATCAAACAGAGAAAAAGAAAGGGTATAGAAATCCATAATAAAAGAAGATTCAACCCAAAAAGAACCAACCAAAAATCTATCCGACCTCTCTGAGATAGTGAATTTATCCCTATAGTTGGTCCAAGTGTATTTACCATTTATCAGGACTACATAAAATAATTGAATTTTGAAGAACAAACATTTTGAAATACTCCATGATTTGTGAAGACAACCCTAAGCCCCTAGACTTATCCTCTTGAGCAAGTAAGGCATTAAAATCCCCTGCTATAATCACATTGATGTTATCGATCAAAGCAAGCTTATCTGAAATCTTTGTTCAAACCTTATGTTTTTCACCAAATTTAGTGATATTGTAGACACTGAAAAAGGGAAATTCAATTTATACTACTAAAAAATAACTTTCCCAAAGATTCAATGGGGAGATCTTTCCAATTCTAAAACTTTTATGATGTTTGAATTCCATAATATACCCAATCCTCCCAAGGCTCCAATAGCTTTCTATAAATAACCTTACGATTTATGGAAAGTCCACAAGAAGCTAAGAGCTTTATCAAGATTGATCTTCATCTCTTGTAAGAAAACTAGCTACCCTTCCATTTTATTTAATGCTCATTTTACCATGTGTTTCTTGTCAAGGGCTGGTAGTCCCCTGACATTCAATGTAGAGATTTTCATTTCTCACTGAGGGAGCATTCTACTCCCTTGGCTTTTCTTCAATAATCAAAGACATTTAGAAACCCTTTCTCATTAGCCCTCTCTTCTATTTTCTTCCTATAAGACCTCCTTGCCCTGCCACCTTTGGATTTACCAAGAAGGACATTGACCAATTGATTCACACTTCTTGGATCAACATTTTCTAATTTTTTTGAATAGAAAAAACTATCATCAGATACTTGGTCATAGTCCAGTTCTGTGTTTGGCCACAAATGGGTGGTATTATTTTCCATGGCTAGCTTTCTCCTATCTACTTGATTTTATTTCAAAATAGAACTTTCCACTTTTTCCACAATAGGGTTTTGCTTTGAAGTAACAATCTTCTATTCCATAGAAGCAGTTTCTGTAACCATTTTCTTTGGAACCCAAACCTTCTCTAATTTATTCTTTGGTCATAAATTACTCACAGGGAGATTATCACCCTCTTTCCTATCAGAGATTGGCAATTCAATCTGGACTTTCTATTTCCAAATGCCACTCCCTGATTTGAGGTTGATGATTGACAGGATCCTCTTTACCACTGCAATCTTAATCCTTGTATAAAGATATGAATCTTTATTGATGATCTCTTCATCCACTTCCAATAGAGTACCCATTGATTTTCCAATGCGTTCCAAGAACTCATCACCCGAATACTCCATTGAAAGATTATATAATCTAATCCAAATCAATTCCTTGTATGCTGCTAATGGGGTCAGATCAAAATTTGATTGCCATGGCTACAAATATAATGGAGAACATTTAAAAAACCAATTTTGTTGCTCCAAGATTTTATTTTCGATTCATTCTTCTTCAAAACCAATGATGAAAAATCCTTTTGGAATGAATTTTAGAACATATTCTTTACACCAATGCTTAGATATCCATTCTCTGATTTACAATCTATTAAACCTTGCACCAATAAATCTGTTGATAACTGTCATATTCTTCGAAAGATTAATAGTTGGAATGTATAACTTCCCCCTCAAATGAAATATAAAATCATACTAGAGGATTCTTGAAACTCCAGCTAGATTACTAAATAGGGTTAGGTAAAATTAATATTTAGGTTTGTAAAGTTTTAGAAGTCATTTATGTTTAGATGTTTCTAGAAAAGTTTATTTGTTCTATGTCAATTAGTTTAGATGTTTTCATTAATAATAAAAGACCTCTATAAAAGATTCACAATGTAATGTTTTCTATGATTAGGCAATGAAAAGATTTTATAATTTCTATAAGTGCTTGTAGTGTGTATTTTGTGTTTTAACATTGTGGATCCAATCCATCCACCCCTATCAGATTGGTATTAGAGCTAAGTTGTGAAGCCCATATGATGAATATTGAAATGTCCCTTTACTTATTTTATATGATATTTCAATACTCTAATAAGATATTTAAGATCAAACAACCAGTATTTCAAAGATCCACAAATTTCTCAATAAACCCCAAATCGGGTATGCCGGAAATAGTGCCAAAAACTTCATAACTTCACATATTATTAATAAATATTAAAGTGAAAAATTTTATCAAAATTTCAGCAGCATAATAGCCTACAAAATGAAATTTCAAGATCTGTATAAAATTTACACAATAGCTCCCAAACGGAGGACAAAACAATGCTCATCGAGCTCCCAAAAATTACACAAAATAGCCGGAAACACCACAAAAATGCTAATAATCTATCACAGAAGTATAATTATGACCACATAGATATATTTATCTCTAGTTTAACATCTAAAATTCTCAAATACAAAAGCAACCCAAACTGATATGAAATACTCAACTGGAAACACCAAACTCTTACAAAAAACACACCCGAAAGCCCACAAATCTGCACTGTTTAGCACAAAGGCAAACTCTGCATGAGCATGCACATAGAATGACTTCAAAATATCATATTTAGCCTTCCTAAACCCCTAAAAATTCCCATTTTTGGGTCTCCTTCTCCACAGGTTTGGAAGCCTTTGAAGAATAACAAAGAAGTGAGCAAAAATCAAGTTCTGGAATTAGCCCAAAATGCCTCCAAACCCATTAAAAGAGGGCATAAACCTAACTCACGTCCAAGAGGGGTTAATGCAATATATTTTAATAATAATTTTCATTTATTAGTCCATTATCTTCCAAAGATTATCCCATTTTTCCAAAACTTCACCTTTTTTGGCCTGCCTGCCTTAGCAAAGATTATTAATTTTAATTTTTTGAAAATGGGACATGACAAGTCCTCCCCTTCCAAATATTGCTTGTCCTCAAGAAATGGCTAAACAATAAATCAATAAATCCACCTAGATCCCAAATGTAGTCATCAACTATACTATTGTCAATTAACACGGGCTCTTGCAATATCCTCTGCAATATAACCAAGAGGAATCCATAATCAAACTAACAATTACAGCTCAACCAAACTCCAAAGTCACAACTTCCACAGCTAGAAACCCACAAGAAACAAACTCTTAGAACTTCAAAACCCAAGTAAAGTGGACAAATCAAACTACCAGCACAGTAAATACCATCAATGCATCCCACTGGCCTATATGGAATGTACAATCCAACTCTGCAATAATGGTGAATGCACCCAAATTAAACTGTACCAAGTATGGAGAATCCACACACTGTACAAGTCCTGCAGTCAACACAACTCTGTGAATCACTGGCCACTGTATCATAACCATAACTCCCATGCATCCCTAATGGTGAAAAGCCATCACAAGATAAATAGCAATAAATGGAACCCAAACCAAATTGCCTGCCATCAACTCCTCAACACAAGGATCAAATGCTAACTAATGTACATACCTTGCAATATAATATTGATAAAAAAAACCAACCTTAGTCAACAACTCACCATGAACAAGTGATACAACCCACTACGACTGATCACCAGCTAAGTTAGGAGATGTCATAGCCAAAGGAGTAGAATCAATAACAACACCCGTTGAAGCATCACTCCGAAACTCTTGCCCTAAGTCATGTATTATCAAGCTATCAATTGTAGAACCTATTGCTATGTCATACCCATCACAACTCTTATCCCAAGGCATCAAACTATCCCATAACTAATGATAAGCACTAGGAACCAAAGTACATCTCTGTATCATCGTCTCATCAACATGGTCATCAAAGGTGAATTGATGAGCATACCTCACAATGTAATGTCGATAGAATGCGCCAATCTTAGTCAGTTCCTCAGACTGCAATCTAGATGTAACTAACTGGAATCGATCACTAACCAAGTTGGAACTGACTACTACCTCTGAAGACATCGCCAAGGGAGTTGTATTACTAGTAGCAACCATGCCAACTGTTAGCTCACTAACATCACACATGGTCTTTGATACAACATCTCTAGTCTTCGTGCCATTACTACTATAGGTCACCACCATGTCAGGCATACCACAACAATCTGATGTAGCACCCAACTCAACTAAACTTGACTCTAGTGGGGATGAACCCGATATGCCAATGTTAGTATCAAGGATGGATGCATCCCCATCTCCACTGTCTTTGACAATCTCGACCATGGACATCCTCAGATCACTAGACACTACAACTTGCGACTGTACAGAATCTGGTAAAGATTGTAGTTGCTCTAACTTCATGGTTACCCTAGCCAAATGAAATTGGGACTCCTTGAAAGCCAACTGTGTACTCTCAAGAATCTCAAAAGTCACCTCAAGCTATTAAGTAAGCTCACTCACCTCATCTTCCTTGGCCAACAATGCATCGTATGCTATACTACCCCACTCCATAAGATAATCTCTATCAGCTACCAACTGCATATAATCCTATCTCAAAATCTAGATAGCCTCCCATAAAGAGTGGAACTCTGTCAAGGAAAGATAACTGCCTCCCTACTCATCACTAGTAAGAGAACCCCATCCATAAACTGCTAACAATTGACGAAAAACATCAAAATGTTGGCAAGCAATACCAATGTCTCGCTCACTAACTCTCAACTAACTAGACACATGATGGCACTAGCTAGACTATATCTTACAACCTCCTCTAACACACTATCTAAAGGAGTATCCTCAAGGTTACTGGTCTCTAGAGTATTACCATCCATATCATGCAAATCAAATCCAAAGCTCATATCAACATACAAAGTATCAAAAACTATAGCACTGCTATCCAACTCCTCTGTACCAAAAGAAACCACCAAGGAAACTAAGTCTTCAAAACTACCCACTGCATCCTCGTGGATTTCATCAATGCCAATATGATCTTGAGACTCATCTATACACACTGCCAAATATTAAAGATCATCAACACATTCTAGCAAAAATGGTCAATTGGATATATGAACAAAGCCCAACACCGGTGTATAAAAACTAATACCAACATCAGATAAGCTCCTAGCACAAGAAAAAACAACACCGTGCAATCTGCTAATCAAATCCATGATAGCACCCAAACAATCACTACTACCAAAAAGTGTTAAAGATTTCTAGTCAACTGAATCCCAAATGCCAATATAACAATCTCGAGTCCATATCAATAAACTATAATCAACTGGTAACTCAAGAAAACTCCTCATCTGAGTAATATGACCAATTCCAACTAATTCCACATACCTGTCTAACATTGTTCCTATATCTTGGATGTGAATGCAAGATGAACTCGCAACAATATCAATGACCACATATGATCTACCATTCGCAAAAAGCTGAGTATCAAGAGTGCAAGATGAAACTAAACTCAATTCCATGCCATGCTTATCCCCATGTCTCTCCCAGTCTTGTAATGCCAATGGAGTATTCAGCAAAGAAGCTCGAGTGTCCTCAAGCTTGTGAGAAAGCCTTTCAACTTCCTCCCCCTTCCTCCTCAAGGCATCTAAATAGTCTCCAACAAGGCTAAGAAGATGGTCATGATCTAATAGAAGATGTAAATAACTCAACTTCATCATTCCCATTCCTTCTCTAATCGCATGTAAGTCAACACAAGAAGACTTTGCCTGAACTCCCTTATGTCTACCCTATAACTGAATCATTTGAATGTGATCCTCTATCATATCTCACATCCTATCATGATGAGATAATGAAGTCACAATACTATCTTTGTTCACCTTCAGCTGGCTGGACAAATCATGTGATGTACTACCTACCTCAACCTCATGTGATGAAGCATCTAACTGTGTCTAGTACTCTTTCTCAGCAAAGTCATGAATGCTTAATGTCTTCTCATCTCTACCAGGTATCTCACCATCATGTAGAAAAACATCCTCATAATCATCATCTAAACCCACTACCTCCTGTGGCAAAGTAGAATCTGAGATCTCTGCCTGACTATAAGCTAGTTTCTCAAACTCCTCATGAAAATTCTTGGTAATTGTGTCATCTGCCCTATGAGAAAATCTACCAAATAGAAATCTAGTCAACTTATCCACCTTAGCTGGGTCAAAAAATATGTCATTCATTATGCGGTTGTGCTCAACCAACTGTTCAGACATGTCATGGCTTATTTTCCTAAGTTTATCTCGAATGTCTAAATGACCATCCTTCCTACTATTCTGACTTTGGATATCAATTTTCCAAGATCATGTCCTCTGAGACTCTGTACTATACCTATCCATTCTAGATAAATTAGAGTGTAATCCCAATAGGTTATAACTTCTTCAAACACCAAGAACTAACATGCAAATGATTAGAAGTAGCATGCAACCATATATTTTGACATGTAGCTGATTAGAAGAAACATGCAACCACAAAATTCACCAAGAACTAACATGAAAATGATTAGAAGTAGCATGTAACCATAAATTTTGACATGCATTTGATTAGAAGCAACATGCAACCACCAAATTCACCAAGAACTAACATGCAAATGTCTACAAACCCTCAGGCTGGAAAGATCATAGCTCTAATACCACTAAAATGTCCCTTTACTGATATTATATGATATTTAAAGCCTCTAATCAGATCTTTAAGATCAACCAACCAATATTTCAAAGATCCACCAATTTCTCAATAAACCCCAAATCGGGTATGCCAGAAATAGTGCCAAAAACTTCACAGCTTCACATATTATTAATAAATATGAAAGTGGATTTTTTATAGAAATTTCAGCAGCATAACAGCCTAAAAAATGAAATTTCCAGATTTGTATAAAATTTACACAACAGCTCCCAAACGGAGGACAAAACAATGCTCATCAAGCTCCTGAAAACAACACAAAATTGTCGAAAACACCAAAAAAATACTAATAATCTATCACAGAAGTATAATCATGACCAAATACATATATTTAGCTCTATTTTAACATCTAAAAGTCTAAAATAAAGCAGCAAACCAAACTGATATGAAATGCTCAACTAGAAACACCAAACTCTTACACAAAACACACCCGAAAACCCACAAATCTGCACTATTCAGCACAAAGACAAACTCTACATGAGCATGCACATAGAATGTCTTAAAACTCCCATCCTTAGCCTTCCTAAAAATCTACAAACTCCCATTCTTGGGTCTCCTTCTCCACAAGTTTGGCAGCCTCTGAAGAATAACAAAGAAGTGAGCAAAAATCAAGTTCTGGAATCACCCGAAAATGCCTCCAAACCCCTTAAAGGAGGGCATAACCCTAACTCACGTCCAAGAGGGGTTAATAAAAAATATTTTAATAATAATTTTCATTTATTAGTCCATTAGCTTCCAAAGATTATCCCCTTTTTCCAAAACTTCACCTTTTTGGGTCTACCTGCCTTAGCAAATATTATTATTTTTAATTATTTGAAAAGGGGACATGACAAAGATAATATCTTATAACATAGAGAAGTATATGACTTTTTTTGTCCAGCCAATGAGTCAAATCATGTGGAAGTTCTAAAGAATTTTTGGTGTGAAGAAATTTGTTTGAAGAAGAAGAAAATCATTGCTCCCATTGAAAGAAAGAGTGAGCATTTTATTGGAGGCACCTATTTGTGGAGGATTTCAATTGTTTCCATGAAAGAGACTATTGTTGTGAAGAAATCATTGAAGTATTTGCAAAGCACATTGAATCTATGAAGAGAGATCATAGTCACTGTCATTGAGGAGTGTCGATATGAATCATGGTAAGTATGAAATTTGATATTAATAGTTAATGGTGATAAAGGTTTTCAGATTTGTGTTTTAAGGAGGAGCTTGGATTTTCATTTGATAGATTTGAGTTTATTAAAATGGGAAAACAAGGTAAAAGAATGGTAAAAGAAAATATAATTTCGACTCTTGAGATGGATTGTTTAAAAGAAAAATTATTGAAACTAGAGACATAAAAGTTTGCAATGATTAGAGAGAGGTCAGAAGAAAAATGTAGACTTTTAAATGAAATTAGTGAATATAAAGAGAGAATGGAAGAGCTACAGGATAGGCTAATTTTTTTGAAAGAAGTACATAATTGGTAGGTGAAGGAAACATGCAACCCTAGAGAGAAAAATAAGGAATTAGAAGAAAAGTGAAAGTTATTTGATGATGGTGAGAAAAAGAACAAAGTTTTAGAAGAAAATTTGAAGAAATTGGAATAGGAAAATAGTATGTTAAAGAAGGAATTGACTACTCTGAAACAAGAGAAAGAATGTTTGAATGTGAAACCATTTGTATGTGATGTATCATGTGACACAAATAATTTGAGTGATTATAAAATTGATAAATATGATTTTGTTGAAGCTGAAAGTGTTTGTGATGAAAAGTTTAAGAACCAAAATGACAAGAAGTTTGTAGATTTTGTTTGTTATGATTACATGTCTTAAATAGCCTTCAAAACTCTGAACTCCATTTAACTTGTCACAAAGCTTCCAATATTCTTGAGGTTCTTCCATATCACTAGCCCAACAATTAAACTACCCACCTGGTTCCCCATGATTTTTTTTTATATTCGTTTTCTTGTATTCTAATTATCGATTCTTGTGTTAGGGTGAAAAATCTCTTCAACAACTGAGGGGAAGTGTAACTAAATCTTCATTATTTTTATCATTAAATCTATTTAATATTTACAATTTTCTTTCTCCTTAAAAAAGGTAGTATATCAATATTAATAAAAAGTCATAGATTTTTCTCAATATATTGTCATTGTATTCTTTAATTTTAAATGTGTTTCTATATTATTTTGAAGAGTTATAGTTTGTTTGTTTTGACATTGCTAGTATATTAGCAAGGTCAAAACTATGAAAAAACTAAGAATGGTTGCTCAATGGTAAATATTTGAACCATTGCACAACAAATCAAATATAAAAAGTAATGTTTTTAATGATATTTATTTGAATAATTGGTAATGGTAACCAAATTTGTAAAGTAATGAATCACAATTTAGAAACACAATTGAGAATGATATGGATTTAAAACATTAGAAACACAATTGAAAATAATCAAATTTTAAAAACATTGACAAATACACAAATTTTAAAAATATTAGCAACAATCAAACATACAAAATAATGATATTAGTCTAAAATATTAAGAAGAATCAAATTTGAAAAGTGATGACTTCAATCTGAAATATTGTTAACATAATTGGGAATAATGATATGATATACACTAATATTAATTTGAAATATTGGCAATACAATCTAGAAAATTTGAAATTTGAAAAAACATTGGTAACATAATTGAGAAGAATTTAATATGATAGGTAATTATAATAAATCTAATAGATTGGAAGCACACCTAAGAAAACAAGAAAATTTGAAGAGCAATGACAATAGTCAGAATTTGTTAAGTAATGATGTCAATCGAAAGCATTGGCAACACAATGGGGAGTAATCAAATCGAAAATCTAATGATATCAATATGAAACATTGGTAATACAATTGAAAATAATCAATTCTGAACCGTTGAAGCCCAATTATAATAAGCATCTAACTAATAATGGTATCAATATTAAACATTGGAAACCCAAATTAGAAAATATTAAATCTAAAATTAATGATGTCAATATGAAAGTGAAACATTAGTAACACAATTGAAAATAATCAATTATGAAAAACTTATATAACACCTTTAAGTTTAGACCTGTCACAATGGGTTAACACATGAGGTATGTGGTAGTTAACCTTCATGTTATCCCTATTTCTCCATTTTGCGGGAGGTCAATTTTCTAACCAACAAAATGGTGAAACCTTTCACTATTTCATTGGGTTCCCATTTTGCCCCTAGCAAAATACCAAAACCAGTTAGGATCTTTCATTTTGCAGAGTTAACATTGCATGTTATCCCATCCCACAGTGACTCCTATTAATTGGAGTTAGTTACACAAAAATTAAAAAATTAAAAAGATCGTCAATCTAAAAGATTGAGTGACACTAGAAAAAGTACACATTGGCTATTTTTCCCCAATTTAGCACATCATAAATAATCAATTTGAGAAAAAATTAATGGGTTGAGATTTGTCACAATGGCTTAACATGTCAAGTTTGTGGTGGGTAACCTTCATGGTATCCATATTTCTCTATTTCAATGGAGGTCAATTTGGTAGCTTACAAAATGGTGAAACCTTTCGCTATTTCATTAGGTCCCCTTTTTTGTCCCTAGTGAAATAGAGAAACTAGTTAGGATCTTCCATATGGAAGGGTTAACATTGCATGCTATCCCATCCCATAATTACTCCTATTGATTGGAGCTAGTTACACAGAAATTACAACTTTGAAAGAAAAAATTAAATAGATCATCAATCTTAAAGATTGAGTGACACTGGGAAGGATACCCACTGGCTATTTTCCCCCCATTAAGCACATTGTAGATGATTGATTTGAGAAATTTTTAATAGGTTGAAATTTGCATAGTGGGTTAATGCATTAGGTTTGTAATGGTTAACTTTCATTTTATTTCCATTTCTTTATTTCACATTCAAGGTTGATTTGGCAGCCTACAAGATGGGAAAACCTTTTTCTATTTCGCTAAGTTCCTTTTTTGCCCTTGCATAATGGTAAAACAAGTTAGGATAGATTCCATGTGGCATGGTTAACATTGCATGTTATCCCATCCCATAGTTACTCCTACTGATTGGAGGTAGTTACAAAAAAATTACAAGTTTGAAAGAGAAATTTAAAAAGATCATCAATCTTAAAGATTGAGTGACACTTAGATAAGTACTTGTTGGTTATTTTCCCCCATTAAGTACATCACAGATGATTGATTTGAGAATTTTTTAATGGGTTGGAATATGTTATAGTGTGTTAACACATCAGGTTTGAGGCAATTAACCTTCATGTTATCTTGGTTTCTCTATTTCATGGGAGGTCAATTTGGTAGCCTATGAATGTCAAAACATTTTGGGTCTATTCACTAGGTTCCTTTTTTTCCCTTGGAAAAATGGCGAAACCTTTCGTTATTTTTTGGGTTCACTACGTCCCTTGGGTTCCCTTCCTCATTAAAACCCTATATCACCTATCTCTCCCTTTCTAAGTGTCATTTCTCTTTCACTCTATCTTATTTCTTGTAGGTCTCTCACACCCTCTAATTTTACCTCTCCATTTCATATTAATCTTCTATCTCTCTTTATTCTTTTCTCTCTCATCTTCTCCCTCCCTTGGATCTCTCATTTTCTTTATCTCTTATTCCTTTCACCCTCTATATCTCCCCTATAATAGTTACCTCTCTCTCTCTCTCTCTCTCTCTCTCTCTCTCTCTCTCTCTCTCTCTCTCTCTCTCTCTCTCTCTCTCTCTCTCTCTCTCTCTCTCTCTCTCAATTAAAGATATTGAAAAATAGGATAGGAAAACATAAAGACATAGACAGAGGGGGAAGGGAGAGATGGGTAGAGTGATAACAATAAAGAAAGAAGTAGAGATAGAAAAATGCAAATAGGGGGAGAGAGAGAGAGAGAGAGAGAGAGAGAGGGGGGGGGAGAGATAAGAACTAAACCCCAAATCCTTTCTCATTTTTGGCCACATTCAGCCCATTATAGATAACTGAACTAAGAAATTTTCAATGGACTAAAATATCTCATAGTGAAATAATAGGTTAGGTTATCTTTGCTAACCTTTTTGTTATCCCATCCCCCTATTTCATAGAGGGTCAAAATAGTATCCTGAAAAATGGATAACATGACATGCTAATCAACAATTGTGTGTGTTAACCCACCTATGACATATAAGGAAGGACACTTTGCAAAATATAAAAACTTTTCTGTTTCGCAAAGGCAAGGAAGGAAGCTTTGCGAAATAGAAAAAAATTACTATTTCACAAAGGGCATGAGAGTGGCACTACGAAATAGTGAAAATGAACAACATGACATGTTAACTACCCATTGTACATGTTAACCCACCCATGACATATAACAACCCATTGAAAATATCTCAGATCTATTACTATGATTGGTTGAATGGGGTTGGAAATAGCTAATAGGTTCTTCATCAACTCTTTCACTACACAAAGTTCTGCTTACCATCAAGTTTTCTCCATCCTT